>VXBS01003902.1:246347-312539 GCA_013400255.1 Sitta europaea | reverse complement strand
CCGCAGCGCCCGGCTCGCCGCCGCGCCGGGGCCGCGGGGCCACAGCCCTCCCGTGCCGAAAGACGCCCTGTCGGGGCTCGCCAGTTCCTCTTCGGGCTCTGAATGTAAGTCTCCGAGGACAGAGTTTCGCTTTTAGGAAGGCTCTGTTTCTCTGCTAGCGCTCTCTGTGTGAGGCATGAAGGTTGCTGTCCCCATCTGGGGTTGCCGTGCGCATCCTGGTGCGGTGGTGTCACCTGCTGTCTCTGCCCCTAGGGGGGTACAGCTCCTGGGACGCCACTGCAGGCTCCCCAGAGCAGCTTCAAAGGACTTCTGACATTACTTTGCAATGAAAAATGAAAGAAGTGTATTATTGGTTTTCCATGTACATTAAATTATGTATTTTTTTGTTTGATTGCGAAGTAGATGCTCTGCCAAGTGTAACAGTTTTATGAGGGTTTTGTGACGTGGATTGTGATTTAATAGGAAGTTTCTAAGTAGGACATTCCTTAATTCATAATGTATGGTGCCATAGGCCGTCTGATCATCATTATACTGCCCTTCTTGGCACCGTGGTCAGACCTATATGGAGGTGGTGAAGTGCTGAAGAGTAAATACTGTCCTCAAGTTCTAGCTGTCACTTACTTTATCCTTCTGACTTATTTGGTCACTTAATTTATTTTACCTACAGTCTTATTTAAATTGGCACGCTTACTATCCATAGTACCTCTTCAACTCTACTTTGCACCTCTCAGTTAAACTTAACACTAATTTCAGGGCAGGATTTAGAAATGGAACATCATAATTAAAAGCAAAGCTGATGATTGGGAGTCAGCTTGTAGTACTGTCTGCATAGTGTCCTTGCAGCAAGAGACACTTCTACTCCTTGTGAGATGTGATATGTCAGTTTAAATATGTATTTCTTTTTCTAACTGGTGGAGGTTGAAACTTATTTTGTACTAATTTTTAATGGCTATTTTGCTTAGAGAAGCAGAAAATCATATAGTAAGAGCCAGGCAAAGAGGAATCAACTTCAAAGGTTTTGAACAGTGTTAGGAATCAGACTTAGTTTCCAGAAGTTATAATTCTATGAGCAAGTAGATATTGAATATTCCTAAAGTTTTGTTTTCATCTGTGTGAAAAAGACTTTCTGCTTTCCTTTTGGTAAGGGAGACATTATCACAGCAGTAAAATTGTTTCTACTAGGCATAGTCCTGAAAATGTCTAGGTTTCCAATGATTAGAACAGATTTTTAAGTGCTGTTAACTTTGTTTTGGTCTGGCCTCACACCAAGGGCCTTACAGGTTTAAAGAATTGGTAAGCTGCTGTGCCAGGTTCTCCGTCCTCCCCTCAAAGTGCTGCACACGTTTGTAATGTATATTCACAATGTAAAGGACAAAGGCTTCTTGTGATTAAAACTTACTCTATCAGTGTAGATCACATTTTGATGTAAGCCATGAAAAATTCTAATTGATTAATGAGTTTCAGATGGTGGTTCCCCTTCAGTGCCCCTCCCCCTGCTCCTTATATACAGTATGCTCCAAGTTAGTCTGGGAAAACTCCAGAAACCTTGGGCTAAATTGGTTGTGGTATAGTTTATAAGGATAATAAAATATCTAGAAAAATTAAATTTCCTTATAAAGATTGCTTGCTGCATTTTTCAGCTTATGTTTATCTGCTTGTTTATAGGAGTGGGTGAATTTAAGATTACATAAGCATACGTGTATGATAATGCAGCAAAGAATGACCTGTTGTTTCTTAGAGAAGGGAAAGCTCTGCAAATAGCTCTTGAAGAGGAAATATGCAAGGTAGTAGTAGAACGACCTTAAAAATGATTTTGTTTGTTTTCATGTATGGAAAAAGGCAAAATGAGAGTGATTACTCTTCTGTAGTGTACTGGAATTTGAAGGTGGTAAAGATTGTCTAAGTAACATCTAATAGTGAGTGGCAAGTCTCTGTTTTTTTCTTACTGCTTCTTTTGGTACATTTTTAGGAATTCACGAAAGGGAGCTTTCACAGTTTCATTAGGGGAAGTCATTCCACTGTCTAGCAGATCTCACCATAGGGAACAGTTTCCTGACTTTAAAAAATCAAAAGTTTTTGGTTATTTTTGTGTCTCTCAAAGGAAGGCATTCATGTATCTTTTTTCCCTCTTTCTGCATATATGTGTGTGTATACACATATGTATATATATATGGGTGAGGGGGTGGAAAAACAGGAGCAGCCTTTAGTCTGTGAACTGATGTTATACTCTCCAAATCTGAAAAAATATGTCAAAACTGAGACAGGAATTTCCTAGTAAAATTTAAAATGTAAAATGTGAATGTATTTATCCTTGGTTATGCTATGTCTATAAAACTGGCACTTGATGATGTGAAGGTGGTGATTGCAATATGGGTCCAAAATTATGGGCAGCTTCATTTCTGCTTGCACAATTATGCATTTTGTTCTGCAACTTAATCTGTTTATGAACATTGAATCTTACACCTTTTTTGCACTCAACTTACTGATACAGTTAGTGAATGCTTCATGCAGTCCACTTAAACTCTAGTAAAGTTTTAAAAGTTCTGTTCTTTTCCATCTGCTTGAGATGATTAGAACTAGCAGGGAGATCCAGCAGAGACCCTTGCCAGATACTCATGAGCTCTCTTCTGGCTTTTGATCCTCTGTCTCCTTTCCTTCCAGGCTGGCTGCTTTCCAATAGCATTACCTTCTCTCTAAGACAGCAGGAGATTGTCTGCATTTATAGCTGATACCCCTCTGTCAAAGCCAATGTACAGTCTAGAGCTCAAGTTCCAGCTCCTTCAGAGAAAAACTTGCTGATGTTGTTAAGTGTCTGTTTCCTCTATCACTGACAGTAAAGCAGTTGCACAGTTGTGTGTATGATGTTTAGTTTCTTCTACAACTGGTGGCTGGTGTGCTTCCTCAGTCACACTAGAACAGGTCTCTTTGCACAAGTTTAAAGCCTGCATGTTTAAGCCTGTGAAGATTTATGAAAAAGAGTCTTTGAACCCGAGGTCTGAGGCAGAGTTGTGCCATCTTCCGTTCCAGTTGTCCCAGCTCTGTAGAGCCTCTAGCCACTGAAGAGGCAGATATGTGATCCTGGAGAACCCTGGTTTGGCTGCCAGCTGCACAGAGCCAGTGAATGCCCCTGCCTGCCAGGCAGTAGTGCCTGGGTGCCAAACCTGATGTGTGTGCACAGCGTCCCTGTCAAGCTGCTGTGGTGCAAAGGGCACATCATGTAGGACCTTTGCAGCACAGCTGGTTTGCTTAATCACTGTAGGGACTTGTGCGTTTGCTTTGTGATTCTTTTTCCCTCCATAGATGCTTTTAACTTATTTTTATTCTTTTCTAACTGAATACAAAGAAAAATGCTTGTTTCACTGGATACTTAACTTCTGTGCTAATTCTTAAGTCATAAAGAGCCAGTGACTCAGCAAGACTTCTCCTTTCCTGGCCTGGAAGGACTGTATGTAGGAGCAAACTGAAAGAAATGGTTCAAGCCCCTTTTTATTTGAGAATTAATGCACACGTTGTAGTTGGGAACCAGGTTGAAGTGACAATGAAACTCATGTGGTACAGAGAGCATTACATAGCCAGCAGCTACTCAGTATAAGCTGTTAAGTATATATGTTGTAACTGGATGGGTAATTTGGAGTAAAATCTTACTGGTTTATGTGATTAGCTAGTAGAGTGGAGCACATGTATTTTCTTTGTATGTATACCTATGCATATATGTAAGCTTTTATGTATACATTTTTCCTATATAGAATATTTTTTCCTGCCTTTTTATACTTGGTTGAAGAAAATTATCACAATTTTACAGGTAAGGAGGGTGGTTGGAATAGGAAAGAGAATTGATTCTGGGGTTCTGCATCTATAAGTGCTTCATTGTGCATCAAGCTTTGCTCCTTAGATTAAACAGTCTTTGCCTCCTATGTGTTTTGAGTACAGTGTATCATTCTTGATTCCTTTTTTCCTACCTGTTAACCCCAACAAAAGCCAGTAGAAACACAGAAGATCACTTGTTTGATTCTCACTGCTTTCACCTGATGATCACTGATAACAATCATCAGATAGCATAAGGTTACACTGCTGGCAAAATACAAGCAGTGAACTGCAATACACAGATAACTAAATGCACTACTGTAAAGCAAAATAAGAACTTCACTGTTCAGTAGGAGCAAGCAGAGAGAAATAGGACCTTTTAGTGTGTTGAATCTGATACACGTTTCTGGGTGTACTGTAAACCATCCCACACTGAATTCTTCATCTAGACAATAAGGCTAAGAATTTGAGATGTCATCCTCTTATTGAGAGGGGTCGAAAAAAGGACTGTGCCACATAAATGTGAACTGTCCCAAAACAGGATGAAAAGTAGTCAAAGACTGTTCCTTGTCTACATTCTGAATAGCAGGGGAGAGCAGTTGCTTTAAAGCATTTAGAGGTAAGTTTTGAAAATGCTTCTGCATATCACGTCAGCCTCAACTGTTTATAGAGCAGTGTAACATTCTATAAAATATTTGACATGTTTGTGTTGGCTAGTTTTAAACAGCTGTATATATGATGATTTGATGTTGCCGTTAGAAAGTAGTGAGATTAGGAAACCAAATAGTTTTTGGCTACTTTGGTCATGCTTTATCTGCCAAAAGGAAAGGATGACCTTGTTGTTGGAGCCAGAAGCTTGCCTCAGCTGTGGTGATGTATCCTTGAGAGCTGCTCTCTACCTCTGATGCAAGTTGGTCAGTTCCTCTGACCAAATTCCTCACTGATAAATTGTCAACAAACTTTTCTTCAGTTCACTAAAAATACATATATTAAGACATTTTAAGGAAGAGATTTGAAGGTGTCTGAGTGAAGAAACAAGGGCCTGGCCTCCACCATGGGAAGAATCTTCAAACAGGTCTTGAAGGAGCTCAGGACTCAGTTGCTGTCACCTTCACATAACTATCTCATTTGGCTTCTTCATGGATCATGGGATGAAGTTCTAACATGTATGTGCTAGTACAATTGACCAAGTAGGTGAACTTTTTACTGAAACTTGGGTACTTCAGTACTGAAGTATTGTGAAGGCTTAAGATGAATTTAACAAGTTCTGTAATGATCAGTGTTTGCATGAAGAATAATTCAGAGCTGGAAAGTTTCTGATGCTTGCAGTTTGGTGACTGATCTCCAGTGTCACTTGTAGAGTTTGTGACAGGAGATACTCTGCTCCTGGAAAGCTGAGTTTCAGTTTTTTAAGATTTAACTTTAGAAGTCCAAGGTAGGAATTTTGTGGATTTTACTGACGTGTAGGGCAGTTTTCCAGAAAAGTAGTGGGGAGTAAAACATTTGGGGTTCTTTGGAAATGAAATCAAAGAAAACTTACACAGAGGTAAGGTTGGCTTGTGTGTGATTCGTCTGTAATTCTTCAGGCTCTTCATCAGTATTAACTTTCTCATTCCCCAGTCCTCACTTTGCATGCCCACTTCACAAATTAGTGGATACATTATTTAAATTAAGGGTTACTATTTCAAGCAGACCTAGTCCAAGTATAGAGATGCATGAATAATTTTCACCTTCTAGAGACTTTGTCACCTGGCTGGCTGGCTTTTGTTATCTTTCCAGTTTGTCATTCTGAGAATGTGTCTTTTGAAAACTACTTTAAACTCAGAATACCCTTCTTGTCTCTCTTTTTATTTCTTACTACCACAGTTACTAAGTAACTGAAGCACCCTTGTATCCTCCAGTATCTTTCTTCTCCCACTTTTCTTCCCTGAATGAGTCTCAAAAGTTTCTTGGGACTTTACAAAGCCCGATTGCTGAGTTAGGTCAGTATGAAATATATTTAAAGACAATGCTGTATTTTGGAGATAAACTGAAATAACATCCCTACTCCCCAATTCTTTACTCTGCATTTCCACAGAAACAGGCCTGAAGTGTAAATAGGCTGCAGTGCTTCTTCCACAGGCTGGTGTGGAAACCCAGGCTGCTTCCATGTAGCTGTTGAAGAAGCCTTCCTTCTGTTTTGTCTTGTCTTACAGAAATGTGGCTTCAAGAGCACAGAATTACTTCAGCCCCACCAGAGTCAGCAGCCTGTATTGTATCTGGCTGACTGTCAGGCATATTATAATGCTGGTGATTAATGAGCCCAGGCTCCCACAGGGCATTTCAGATACATGGTCTTGGAAGTGATGGAGCAGGGTGAAAGCAAAGTTGTTTTTCTGTTGTTTTCTTCTTGACACAACCCAGCTCAGAGTGCCAATTTTTACCCTTCCAGCAGGGCAGACCCTGCAGAGGGCTTCATGATTAGTATTGCTCTGTGCATCCATAAATATAAATATGTTTGATATATTAATATAAATTAACAATAAGTTTAGGTTGGAAGGGACCTCCAAAGTCATCCAGTCTAACCCCCTCCACAAAGCATGTATGAACTGTGAAATTATTCCCAGTGAAGAGCTGCAGGGTCCAACTTGTTCCTGTAATGAAGCAGTTCTGCTTTTTCTGTTGTATTTTTCCAATTTGCATGTAAAGAGAAACAAATTGCAGAATTTTCCAAAATATTTAGATACATTCACTCAGGAACAAGAAGTCTTTCCCTCTCTTTCTTTGCTTTTTTTTTTTTTTTTTTTTTTAGTTGCATTTTACCACTATCATTACGGAGGCAATTCAAGAGAATGAACTAATTTCAGTTCTGGCTCTCACTGTCTCAGTGGAGATTATAGACTCCAGAAAGTGGTCAAAATTATTTGAAGGCTCTTTCTGGAAAGCAAGTATATGATGGATACTTGATCTTTCCCATACAATCTTTGAAGACAACTGTGTCAGTTATCTGTCTTGCCTCTATTTCTATCTAAAATGAAGCAATGGTTTGAAAGACTAATATATGTGGTTCTGAGTGATTTAGAGAAACTTGTAATATACTGTCATTGAAATTCTTTAGCTGTTGGTAGCTTCTAGTCTGAATCAATCTGTTTTGAGAGTGACATTCCAGATTGATTTTTGCACAGCTAACAGTCCAGGTCTTCTCCGTGCCCTCCCTTGCATCCTGCCCTAAATGAACAGATATGATTTGAATTTAATTAACCAGGAAGCCATAAATCCAAGCTGACATTTTTACAAAGTCAGTCTCACAGCAGAGCTGTGCCTAAGTTATGTACTTTAGTCTGCTTTAAACTCCTCTGCTTTCAAAGAAACATTGATGCATAAGGATTTCTTTTGTTAGAAAAATGTAAAATCTGCTCATAATTCAGAAGTGTGTTTTTACAAGAGAATAAATCTTTTTTTAATGTATATTTTTGCTTCTCCCCAGCTGAAAAAAATTGTCTAATTTCAGCAAGAAGTATATTTGTAGTGAAAGCTGTGCCTATCTCAAGGGCAAGCTAAACTTTAGGACTTGGGGTGAGGTACTGTCAACAAGAGCTTATGCAGATCTTTTTGCAAACATGGAGTTTAGTTACACAGAGTAGGGTAAAAAATGCTGGAGTATTTTTGCACAATTATTTAAATATCACAAACACTATTACATGCATTTGAAAAAGTCAGTTACAGCACAATTTTATGGAAAAGCTTTTTTTTTTTTTTTTTATATTTAGTAAATATTTTCCTTTTTTGATGAAGGAATTTTTTTCAGTGTGGCTCTGGCCACAATGGGTAGTATAGGAAATTGTTTATTTTTTTCTGCTGTTGTTTATAAAGTCACCAATATCTCTTATCTGGTATGAAAGATATGCAAAGGACAGAAAGAAATTGTGTGCAGATTATCACAAAAACCCCCAAAACATAATGTGTTAAAGTGACAAGTATGAGTGACCAACAGTAGCTGTTCTGCTGGTTTCTGAAGAAATAATGCTCTTCAGTCAATATATTTGGTGTAGTTTTTTCTTTAATGTTTTTGAAGCTGTAGAATAGACCGTTTCCATTTGGTTATGGCATTTATTAATTGTTAATAAGTTTGCTGTAGGAGCATAATTTGGTTGTTGCCATGTTTTTCCTGGGCATGATCCAAAAATCTCTGAAGCTCTCCAATTAATGGGTATTGGGTCAGGCACCATAGTGAGTTGTTAGCTTTGTGTAAAATGTTTATTTTCATTCAATTTTAATAATTCCTTGCAGAATACTTTGTTGCATTGGCAACACATAGCTTAGTGAGTACAAATGAAATTGTACAATTGTACTGTACAATTGTACAGTACAAATCATTTGCAAAAAACCCCAGCCCATTATCAAAACAAAGCTTCAGTCGTTGGTGTTTGCAACCATGTGTTAGATCCTCATTTGTCTGATACCTGATTTCTTAGACTCATGATCACTGTTGTCATTATCGAGTCACAGAATGGTTCAGGTTGGAAGGGACCTTAAAGACACCTCATCCCAACACCTCCCCCTGCCAGGGCAGATGTTGGAACACTGGGCACAGAGGGTTCCAGGCTTTCTGTGCTGACAGGGACTGATCCTCAAACATACACTGCATTTGACCTGAGGCCATGGATAAAGCTCCCAAAACTGAGTGACAGCACTGAGAGTGTGAGTGTGCAGCTGAATAGAAGTGTGTTATATCACAGGGTGAAATATTGAGAATTTAATGTTGTAATAATACATATGTAAAAAGATGGAAGCTTTAGGGCATAATTTAGTAGTCCTTCTTCATAAGTTTGGGTGATTTTGTGTAATTGGTGGAGAATAACCACTTACATTCTGCACTGAGGGTTGTTATTGGGTTAAAAGTTAAAATAAATTAGTTGGCATCTCATAATTGGGTAATTTAGGCTTAAAAAGACCTGGAAGACAGAACTCTGTAGTCCATTTTTGCCTTTTTAAGCATGCAGAAGCACTCATGGTCAGTGAAGCTGTAACTGAGATATGAAATAATAAACATCCAAGTCTGAACAAGAATTCTGTCTCTTGTGCTTTTAATCCTGACCCAGAGAAGAAGAACCAGCCAAAGCCAAGGGGCTCAAACAGGGACACCTCCCACTGGACCAGGCAGCTCCAAAGACCTGGCTGATCTGGCTTGGAACACTTCCAGAGACAGACATTATATTCTGGATATGGGATGATTGTCTACAATTCTAAAAATGGCACACATGAGACCTGACTTGATATAATGAAGACTTTTTTGTTTTCTCTTTTTTCTCTTTTCCTGCAATGAAACAGGTACAAGAAGCAGCTGAGCAATGTGCACTGCCCTGAGCCCCAAGGCACGAGGACCTGGCCTCTCTGACATGCACCAGTACAGCCAGTGGCTTGCAAGCAGACACGAGGCCAACCTGCTGCCAATGAAAGAGGATTTGGCCCTGTGGCTCACAAACCTGCTGGGTAAGGTACAATGAGATGGAATGCAGCTCCTGGGCAGAGCCAGAGCTCCTGACACTGTTAGCTGGGAATTCAGATTTCTCTGTGTTCCAAAAAAAGAAAGTTATGGTTGCATAGCTGTAGCACTGTGTAGCACAAGTGTTAGCAAGGGCAGAAAAGCTCAAGAGTAATTTGCCTCCACTGTGTTTCTGTGAGTAGCATAACTGAACATTAGACATTCCATGTTTACTTTTCTTTCAAATTTCCTTTTAATTATTTTTTTTTTGCATGTATTTTCTGTACTTATACCATTAAGCTGAATGGTGTTAATTGCTGCCTTCACCTATGTCTTCCAATTTTTTTTGCTAAGTCTCCTAAAGAGTATGGTGTACTAACTGTCTTGAACAGAAGGAACCATTAAATAGCTCTTCCCTGGCCAAACAGTCTAATAATTGATAATTGCTGCCCAAGGCAATGCTTGCTAAGACTTGTGTAGCCTGTGCATAGAGGGGTTTGACCTTGCACAGCTAGGACCTGGGGGTTTATTGGTTGCAACTGCACATCTCTTTTTTTTTTTTTTTTTTGGTGTATGAAGACAAAAAGCTTCTTGCTTGTCAGAAGGGGCTGCAAACCAAAATTGAGGAAAAAAATCAGGTACATATTAAAAAGAGCAGATGAGATTGTCCCTGTCAGCAAGGAGAGAGACAATTCTTTGAGATGTACAAATTGTTCAAGAAGGTGGAATTCAGAAACTATGAGCCAGGAAGTAGTATGTGGTTTGCTGAGAACTCTCAGGGGAAAATGGCTTTTGTGTGATCTCTTTAAATCCAGAGGATGCTACCAAAGCAATAAATGACTTACACAATACCTTGTCCTAAGGGAGACATGCCAGTAATTCCTCACATTAAATAAAGAGAAGAAACATATTTCAGGAGCTATGTATACACAAAACTTTAGTTGATGGGATTTTGGAGGAAAATTTGGATGAGCACTTTTATATTTGGTGTGTATGGTTTTGGAGGATTTATTTAATTAAAAAAAAATCTGAAAGTCTGTTCTGGTGTGACATGGGCAGTGTCTTGTCATGGCAAATGCTGTAGTTAAACCATCTCAGTGATATTATTCAGTAACAAATGTCCAGTGTCTTTTATCAGCACATTCTGTATTGCTCTATTTCCTCTTTTTTTAGAAAAAAAAAAAAGGGAAATATCACTTATGTTATGACAGATGTGGTCAATAGAACACAATATTTTGCAGGTAGACAATACCCATTTTTGAGTTATGAATCCACAACTGCAAAAGTGGCAGGTGTTTGAAATGACATATTTATGTGGTACTTCCATTTAAATTAATGTGCTTTAAATATAAAATTGTCTATGCAAAACCAGAACAAAATTCAGAATCAAATTGGAAAGAAACTTTTCTTTCCAATTACCACAAGACAGTAATCCAAGTGACTGCTTTTGGAATTGGAAGCAGCACATTCCATTAAGGATCCAATGTATTGTTTAAATGTTTTAAACAATGAAGTTCTAGTGATCCACTCTAAAACAAATAGAAGCTTGTTTGCAGTTTGTAACAGAGTTCTCCCAGTGATAAATTTAGGAATGAGGTCACCCTTTGAGCAAGAAAGTAGCAACCAGCAGGAGGTTCCGAAATGCCAACTGTAATTAAATATCTGATTTTTCATATGGACACCAAGTTCTGCACTGCAGAACTAAATGGGCACAACCTTCTTTTAATTAAGCAGCAAATACAGTTCATTTGCTTAATGCATTCCCCCACACCTTCCTGCACCAAGCTCTCCTTTTCTCAGAGTTTGTGCTGATGAATTGAAATTATAGTGATTTGTTAGACTGCTTTGAATTCCGATGTAGACATTGTTATTCAAATTAATAATTCAATTAAGTTAAAATTCACATTCAAAATAAATTAAGTGTGAATTAAAATAATTATTATTCATAAGAGTATATTAACTCAGAATTCAGATTTTGTTTAATTGCTGCATAATTTGGATAAACTTTAAATAGAGAAGGGATGTGTGGGCATGCTGCTGTACAGTAAAATAGAAATGAATATACAGCATGCATTTTTCAGCATCCAAAAGAAGAGTATGGAAGGCTTTTTTTGTATTTTTGGCTTGTTTTGGGTTTTTAAACTCTACATGGAAGAAATAATGTATTTTGCATTAATGGTCAGTAGATCTTTACGTGCATGGATGTGCAAGTACCACAGAGCAGATAATACTGTGTGTATCCACCTCCTAGCTTGCTCTCTCTGTATCTTGTGTGGCTTCATTGAAAGTGGCCTTTTGGCAGTTTTCATGCAATAAGATTTCTCAATTTGTAAAGGAAATTACTGTGCATTTCATATAACTTTGCCATTTTGATTCATGTTTTGTATTGTGTATTTTTTGTCTTTCATCTGTACTAAGGCTCAACAAGGACACATAATCTCTTCAAAGAAATGTAGATTTTAAAAAATTAGTATTTTAGGCAAGTATAGGGCTGGAACTCTTTGAGGTAGTTTGATCAAGTGATGATGTTTTAGGAGATTTTTGTGGAGAGAGAATTATGTCCTACAGAGTATCACTGGAAGTTGATGTGGTGATGGTTTTGCAGCAGCAGAGCCTGATGTGGGTTCAGAATCAAACTGGAAAACATTATCAGGCTATTGCACTTTATAATATGAATGAAGTGCTTTGCTATCAGACAGAAAGTAGGTATAGCTAGAATCTGATCTTACCCAACTGATAAATTACAAAAGTGAGATACATGGTGCAGCTGGAAAATAACATTGTAAGAATTTTTAATCCTGAGATTTTGGATGTTTAATTTAGCATGGACATTGTTGTGGGGTGTTTTTGTTTAGTAATCTCTAGTACTTTTGTGTGCACTTTGCTAATTATTTTTGGAACCATGTCAGAGAAACTCAGAGCTTCTGAGAGAACAGTTTGTCATTACAGCTCCATTGCTGAATAGATTTTAGCTGTCTGTACTCTGGGGGATGGAAAAAGGACATTGCAGATGAAATCCATGTGTCAGATAGGATTAACTCACACGATATTGTACATTAGAGCATTTCCAAAGTGGGCCATGCCAGTGTTGTGGTTTTTCTGCTGGGCAGGAAGATTGCAGCCACAGAGCTTGTGTCTCTGTCCTTGCTTCTCTCTGTTGAGCTTTGGTGTCTCAGTCAAGAGTGGCACTGGCAGAGCTGACCAGGAGTGTTAACCTAGCTGACTTGCAAGGTGTGATATGTCTCAGCCTGGTTGCTGTTAGGTATAGAGCCAATGAAGCATTTGGGAATGCTTTCACTGCTGACAAACTCCAGATTTGGTAGGTTGTGTCCATACTTCACTTTTGTAGAATGCTCTTGTGGATACTGAAAAGTTCTATTCCACCCTGAGCAAGCTACATATGGAAATTAGCACACTTGGGGCACAGAACTCTTCTACAGGGGCAAAATGGCAATTATTTGAAAGGTTTGCTTGTCTGCTTTACTCTCTAGTATTGTCTTGTTTTCTTCTGTGTGTCTGCAGAAGTGAAGTGGCTGACAGGAGCAGGAGTGGGCCTCCTCACCTGCCTGTGGTTTAGGACAGGTACAGAGATGGTTTCCCTGTTTCCTCTTCAGTAGTTTTGTGGACCTCTAGTATTTTTCCCTATTCCCAGAGTTTATTCACAAGCTGCAGAGCTATATTGTCTTTTTATTCCATCCAGCTTCATTTGGCACGTGGGACTGACTGCACCTCAGGCATATGCTGGGCTTCAAGTTTTCAGTCCTGAGACCTCTTCTTGACTGGAAGAGGGGTTCAGAAGCTCATGGCTGAGTGGCCAGGGAATGCAGGATGCTGAGGAATTGCACATGTAAACATTAAATGTTATTGTTATGCTATTGTTATATAAAAGTTGTTTGGATGCAAAAGTGAAGGAGGCTTGGAGAAAAGTAACAGGTGAGGATGTTAGGAGAGGCATCACATTGAAGACAAGGCTAGGTATTTAAAAGTCTGCTGAAGGAGGTGTGAAGTTTGAAGCTGGAGTTTTTTGCCATTAAACTGTCTTCCTTTGATTCTGAATTCAATCTGTGTCAGCTTAGTGTTCTTGCTCACCTTGTTGCCTAAGAGCATTCTGTAACAGAACATGTATTTGCAACATCAATTTGTTCAGATCAAGCCAGTGGGAAATTCAGGTTTTAAGTGTCTGAGTATCAAGATATTCACAGTTCTGATACCTCCAGTGATTCTGTTTGCACTGATGCAGTTTCTTAGTTGAGTTGCTTTATAATTATCTTCATTATCAACATTCCTTTGGAGTTTTTTGTATGTCCCATTTCAAGAAGATAATAATGTCTCAATGCTTTCAGAATTAGTTCTCCTACTGTCAACTATTGTAGGGAGCAGAGTAGCCTTGTCAGAAAAGAACCAGTTTTGTATATGAATAGACATTTGCCTTGGTTTTCCTTATTTTTATCACATTTTGTTTTCTTGGGTGAACTGAGAGGGTCAGGATCAGTTGTTTCAGTAGTGCCTCAGTATTGTAGATGTTTCAGAAACTCACTTAAGTGAGATATTTCTACTTGTAAACTACTAGTTGTGTGTTACTACACAGGATGTGCATTTAACGTAGTCCATCAGTGAGATGTGAGGCTGCAGTCAGTCTTGCACTGCAGTTATTGCTCCAAGTGTGGTAGAGGAATCATCTAGTTCTGGGTCCTTGGGTCTTCCAGTCCCTCCCCTCTTCTGAAGGCTCTGGTCATCTGTAAGGTAAAATTCCTCTTCACCCCCTTGGGCACAAGCCCAAGGCATGAGGTCTCTCCCATGGGTTTTTCAAGGCCTCCAGTGTGGTTTTATTGCAGACAGTTGCTCACAGTTTGCCAGGGGTGGGTGTTGAGGTGCAGCTCGTGGGCTTTTTGGGGGGATCTGGTGCCTGTGGTGCAGGGGAGGGCTGGCAGCACTCGAGAGCCTTCCCAAAGCTTTCCTATCCCTGGCTTTTCTTCCCATACTTTCAGTGCTGGGGTTTTTTTATTATACTTAATGTTGTTACCATTCTATAAAAACATTGCAACTGCTTTCTTGTAATTATAAGGGGAGTTGTACATTTTTAATGGAGTTTGATGTTTTTTCCATACAAATACACGGAGCAATTTTTTTCCTCAGGTTATGAACATTACTCTTACTTGAATCAATACATTTCTACTGTTAAATATGTCAGCATGTCTGTTTTAGCAAAGAAATGCCACCTTATGAAGCCATAAAATACAGTGAATTGAAAGCTGACACCTAATATACTTTCCATTGGAGACAGATGTTCAATGCAAAACTCATTCTTTCAGATTTCATAAAGGTGAATAGAACTCAAATAATCCAGTTTAGTGCACAATATGCAGTGACCAAACTGCTAATGCAATTCAGCACTTAAAATAATATATTGTTAAATAGCAGAAGATAACAGAATTTTTCTATATCAGTGTAAAAAGAAAATATCCTTAAATAAGTTTTAAGGCTTTTATAACATTGTATAATTATGAAATTATGCATCTATAAATCATAGGACAGAGATATGTAGATTATGGATTTTTGGGGTTTTTTGGCTACCTTTGTGAAATTAAAATAAAAAATTTTAGCCTGTTAAAGATTCTTGAAAAAAATTTTTAGAAGAGGAATGTATTATAAAAAATAATACTCAAGCAGTTCCTGTAGCATAGTTATTTTTAAAATTTAGCTTTCTGGTGGCTTTAGAGCATTTTGTAAAAATGCTGATGGGGCAAATGGGAAAATATGTAGACTAGAATGGTGGCAAAGTCTTTTGAGATGCTGAGATGTTCAGGTTTTTTATGTCTGGGCTATTCTAGTTTCAGTCCTGGCTCCATTTGATCTGGAGATATGGTAAAAATATTATCAGTTAGGCATAAGGTAACCCTGCATGTCTGCAATGCTACTACTGCTCTTTTGCCTGGAAAAGTCATTTATGTATACAAGAGTTATAAAGCAGGCTACATGGCAAATAGAATTAAGTGGGAATAAAAAAAAGAAAATGTTCAGGTTGAAAAGATATTTCTGAAGTAAAAGCATGTTAGAAAAAACAAGTGAAGGCTTCAGTGAAAAATAGACATCTGCTCTGTCTGCAGATGGTTTACTGCAACAATCTTTATTTTTTTTATCATAACTTACCAAGCTGAAAGGACTCACATTTTGGGTTTTGCCCAAAAGATGCTAAAGTATCTCAGAGTTTTCAGACAAGGGCCTAGAGAAATCAGCTTTCCTGTGGCATTTTTCAAATCATACTGCTTTATAATGCTGCTATTGTCAGTATTGGGACATGGAGTATCAGATTAGAATGCATCAGCAAGAAGTTCAGAATTAATTTATTTATTTCATTTTTGTTAACTTTGAATGGTATTTTTCCCCTCTCTTAGCAAAAAGATACAGGAAAGCTTTACTTTTCCTGTTTTGTTTGACAAAAAGTTGCAGTAAGCCTATTCTAAACAGAATTAATATTTTCAGTTTCCATATATCTTCATGGAAGCAGGAGTGGACCTGGATGGGATGAGGAACCAGTCTCACTTTAGTTTTNCCTGTCTTAATTGGGAGAACAAGAATTATTCCTTTATATTCTCTTGATATGAGTGGAAGTTAAAAGGGCTGAAAAATACAGCTGCTCATCACCATAGTGTCCAAAGCAAAGGCAATTTTTTCAGTAGAAATGTGAAAATGAAAACCCTTCAATAAGAAATAGGAATATTTTTACTGAAAATTATGTTAAGATCCTGGAAGTTTAGTCTAGGATAGTAAATAATTTCCTATTCATCTGGGGTCAGCATGCAGACTCCTCATGGAACACGTGGTGCCCCTTCCAGGGGGGTTAATGACATTTTCTGTGAGGTTGTCTGGGGACAGGTCCTGCCTCATGAATTCCTGTGTCATAGAGTGTGATACAAGAATTGATCTAGTTTGAAAACAGAGTATTTTAGCTCTGTTCTTTTAGTGATTATTTTAATCTGTGTGGCAAGTAAATATATAACATGAAATTTCACTCTCTTGTTTTATGTTTATGTACCGAACTTGACTTCTGAAAAAGAACTTTCATAGGAGCATTGCAGTCACTGTCTTGTCAACTTGCAGGATCAAGATTTAAGAATCTTCTAAAAATATGACACCCTTTCCCTTTTGACATGGTTTTCTACTTCTGTTACAAAATAAACTCTTACCTATTCATGCTATAACTGCACATACAGACTGGTGTAAACCATTTACCTGCTGTACTCTCTCTTTTAAAACATTATGTTAAAAGCACTGGATCTTCATAAGTAAAGTGAAATATGTGGAGTAGGATATGCTAGAACTATTTTCCAAATATCATATGCCTTCCCAAAGAAAGCATGGGGGTTTTTTTCATAATTTGCTGTATATCTACTAGCAAAGTAGTATTAAGGTTATTCACGAAATATTCAAAGTAATGCAAGTTTTTCAGTTAAAACTTATTTCAAAATATTGCCCAGATTTCTTTTGATTTCTCTTTTTACATAAATGCAGACTATTCCATTGCATGCTTTCTGCCATGTTAACTTTCTGTTTGCTGTTCAGGTAGAGAAATAACAGCAGAAACCTTTATGGAGAAATTGGATAATGGTGCCTTGCTTTGCCGGTTAGCTGAGACCCTGCAGGAGAAATTCAAAGAAAACAGCTTTGATGCAAACAAGCCTGGCAAAGTAAGTGTTGATCAACTCTCTAGCATTTAGTGTCTGATGTATCTGACCATTTTAATACTGAGGGGTTTTCTGTGACAGTTAAGAGATTTTATATGTGGGAGATTCTGCAAATGGATGGGGAGGTAATTGCTCTTTGTAGAAAAAATACAATATGAAATTGGGGGAAATAATGCTTATTTGGTATTTATTACAGTGTCTATGCAAAGCAGTTACTCAAAAAAGTACTTTTAATATGTGAAGAATAAGAATAAACCAGATGTAGCAGTGGGATGTGGTAGGTAATAGTGAAAATATGATCCTTGTATTTATTTTCAAGGGGAATATCAAGTAGCTGTGGGAAGGTGTCTTTTCTTCCCAAAACAGCTCTAGGGAGACCAATAATAAAACTCTATAGTTAGTTTTGGTGCCTTGAGTTTAAAGATCCTGTTGGTGTACTGGAAGGGCTTTCAGTAAAGAGTTGAAGGAATGATATGGAAAATGTGAAACTTAGAAGATACTTACAAGTTTTGGAAGGACCAGTTTAAACACTTGTTTGAACACAACCTTGCTTTGATTTAAGCTGTTCTCATGGGACAGTCTCACTGGAAAACACTCAAGAGTGCAGCAAGTTCAATTCTTGGAGAAGTAGAATTAAATGGTTGACACATTAACACATTCAGTGTGAAGCTGTTCTTATTTTTCTGGTTGCATTCAGGTACATCTTCCTTGAAAGCTACAACAGGCAAATCAAAAGCAGGGATTTTAAAAAGCGGCCAAGAACAGAATTCATGTAATGCATCTTCTGTTCTTGATGTTTCATAATTTGTCTGTAGCAGAAATTAGGGCATGGCATAAATTTTATCAGCTGGTCTGAGAACTGACAGTCTTGTGTCAGTTGTACCTGTGTAAATTGTTTTTCTTGGTTCTAAATTGGTAATTGTTGTTGTAGAAGAAATTGCCTGTCGTATTTCCTAGTTCAAATTACAATCAGGTCTTTGTTAGTAGAAGTATTGGACTTTGGAGCTGCTCTTTATAGTATGGTGTGGCTTGTCTCCACCTAAGTGTCATGGTAGTTTTCAAGTGAGAAAAAGCTTTTTCTAGTGTTAGGAACTAGCTAGACAGAAGAAAGGGTTACTTGTACAGTTTTTTGTGTTCTAAGTTACACTGGAAGCCAATTAGACATTTGCAGTCCCATGTGTGGTCATTATTTAGATTTGTTGGTCCTTATTTGTCAGGCTGGTACAACTGACAGTACATTTAAAGGGAACAAATCTGCCTCACTGCTATTTTCTCAATGTATGTTATTTCATACTTAGTATGGTAAGAGCTCAAATGGCAGAATAGATTTGTATCAGTGTATACTATTAGGGGGCTATTCACTCTTTCAGATTTTAATTCCCTGTATAGGACACTTGGGCAATAGGACTAGTCTTTGTGGTGAAAAATCTGATTTTGTGGTGCCAGGAACCTTTATGAGGAGATAATACTGTATGAAATTTAGCATAGAAAGAATTCCACAATCCTCCCCTGAATCATTTTTATGTGGAATTTTGAAGCCATTTGACCCTTGCTCTGCACAGGAAAACAGAAACCTGTTCTTTCACCAAGGTGCCCTGGTGACTTCACTGGCAGCTGGGAGAAGCCACTGATTTCTATTGAGTTCAGCCTCTGTCAAAATAGATAACACACTTTTCTATCCAGATATGTTACTTCTGATTTTCTTAGCTAGAAGCAACTGATATAAAATGAGGCAAAAGGATCATTTTGTGATCCTCAAAGCTTTAAATTTTATGATCCTTATGATCATTTAAGCACCAGCTTGCATCTGAGTGAGGAAGACAGGATAAAGATGTGGTTAATGGAGGGAGTGTGTGCAATCTTACTAAGGCCTTCCATAAGCTTGAAGATCTGGTCTGTTTTCATAGGCAGAGTTTCTCCCTGTATGTGAACTTGGTCCTGTGGAAAAGCTTCACTGGTTTAGTTTTGTCTTAAAGAAAGATGTATCCTGCTCTGATTGATATTTACTACTGATCATGAATTCATTGTGCAGCAGTTTGGGAATGTCTGGCCAGTTTAGCAACTATAGCAACAGATTTAAGAAGGCATTAAAAGCTAATATTGCACATACTGCCTCCTCAGTCTTTTGCCATAATTATTTAAAGTCATATTGAAATAGTCTACAAAATAGCAGAGGTTAAATCCTATTGTTCTGGTTTAATAGCTTGTGCACTAAGTTTCAAGTCAATGTCAGTTTTGCAGTTTGTTTGTTAATAAACTGTATCATTCCCTTTCTTATTAGTGAGCATTGAACTTATATTGCAGGAATCCCCTAGATCAGCATCAGCTACTTTGAGTGTGGAGTAAATTGGGAAAACAGAGGACAAAAAAAGTTCCCAAAATACTGTGTTTTCCAAATCTGGAATAATTTCCACAAGACTGAAGAGCTGCTTGTCAGAGAACTGTGTTTCTCAGACATGTCAACAGCTTGTTCCTTCAGCTGGGTTGCTGCCAGGTTTCTTGCAGATGCTGTAGGATTTGTCTGCAATAGGTGACATGCTCAGCAAACACTCCCTCAGCTCAGGTGTGTGGCTGCAGGAGGCAGGATAGGGTGCTGCTACCCACCAGACTGTGAAAGCACATTTCTGAACAATTTCAGATATTAGGTGTTTGTCTCTTGGTGTGTCCCAGGTGAATACACTGAGGAGCTCCCTGAGAAGGTTTTCAGTGCCCTCCCAGCCCTGCACTGTGTTGGCAGCAGAGCTGCAGGAGCCTGCAGGGACATCCTGTGTCTCTGGGCTGTTCTCACTGTGCTCCTGGTCCCTGGCAGGGCAGGGTTGGTTCCTCGTGTGGATGGAGCACAGTGTGTGCACTGGCCTTGCTCTCTTCAGTGACCCTGGGAAGAGGCAGGGGGGATTCTCCTGCACACCTCTCCCTCTGCTCCTGTTCAACATTGCAGAAACAACCAGAGTTTCCATCACAAGCTAATTCTCAGGGCAGGTTTAAGTATTTAACTACTTGGTAGCTCCAACTTTGGAAAATATAGTGATTCGGACTGCAAATCAGGCCATGAGGACCAAATTTTGATTTCTAATCTAATATAATAAGAAATACAATCCTAATATATATATTAGAAATACATTCTAATATAATTTAATAAGAAAGCACCAATTTTTTTCCCCAGAGATTTTTAATTAACATTGATTTTGTATGGAATGCTAATGCTTAAACACTTCATAAAATTTATATTACACCTGGATGCTTTCATAACATATTTGCCATTATTTCAATCCCTGTATTAAATATAGGGACAGCATATTTTCTGAGAAAAATTTATGAACAGCCATTTTTCGATTGGCTGGATTTCACCTCTTATGTGAAATGCATTGTAATGTTCCTATTGCTTATTTTATTAAGTATTTAAAGCAAACTGTATACATCTTTGTAAGAGAGCTTTCTATTTGGCTTTTTATTTAGACTACTAGGAATAGTCTGGAACAGAAATGCAACAGACACTTGCATGGAAATTACCTCATAACTTGAGAAAACAACATAATTTAGACCACCTGTCTGCAGTTTACTGTGCAATTCTTAGGTCTGAGTTAGTGGCAGTAGTTCTTTGGGAATAATGGATAAGGAAGAGCTAAAGAATTTGATGAAATTACCAATGGTGAGTCTTGAACTTATATATAAGCCAAAATTTCTGAAACAATAGGAATGGTGAACATAAGTGATAACTGCAATGAAGAAAAAGAAAACAAAAGTCCCTTTGAGGCATTGACATCAATTTATAGCTACCATAATTATGTTTAATTTGTTTATTTAAATGAATATCCCAATTTGTGTTTGTTTATGCAAATCAGCCCCAAATGCTTCAAGTATTCAGTAGAGCTTTGCTCTTAACTTGAGGCTGATTTAAGGCTAATTTAGAAATTTGGCTGTATAAATAAACACTTCACCATGTTTTTCAAATCATGGAAGTTTTCAAGTTTCACCTGTTTAGAATTCCCTGGGCTCTAGCAGTTTCCTTGTGTTTTCTACTAGGAAAACTTACAGAAATTCAGATTCTTTATTGATAAAGATAAAGATGCCATTATTTCTTAAAATTACCATCCAGGGCTTTGGAGCATCAGATTTACCTGCAGTGAGGTGCATGCTAAATTCTTCCTGAATGTTTTCAACATCTTCATAAAAATTTTATCTCTGTTAAACATCTGGAAAGTCAAAAAGCAAACAGATAAAGCATCTCAAAAAATTCAGTACTTCTTTAGACTGTGTAGATATTTCCCAGTCTTCCTTGACACTTGTCTCATGGGAGGTAAAGCCCCATTTGGAACCAATCTTAGGCTGCAAACCCCTCACCTTGCCTTGCACTTCAGAAGGTCACAAAATATGAGATTGATTATTGGGAGAAAACCAGGTGGAAGAGGAGGCATAATGGTAATACAATTGTACATCCCCATGATCAATGTGAATTTGAATGGCTTCTTGCATTTGTTATTTAGACTGACAGTGAAAGGCTATTCACTGTAATTCCATAGATCAAAGTGATGTTATTTATTATATTAAATTATAAAAACCTTGTTCTAGATGAAATTTTAGAACCTGTAATGTGTATCAATGAACTTCAACCATGTAGTTAGAATTTTTTTGAGCATTAGCTTGGGTTCTTCTGGATTAATTAAGGGGAGAAGTGATTTTCAAATTGCTGTTACTAAAATTAGTTGCTTTTGCCAAAGTTTAGTATCTTTTATACTTTATTTTGAGAGAATAATGTCCCCTTTAAGAATGTGTTATCCTGCACACCCATTTTGGTTAATGTAGGTCATCAGGAGATAAAAGCAAAATTTTCCTATAAGTACCTAGCTAACTGTAACCCTCTTTCTTAGCAGACAAATTGCTCATCTTTTTTTTTTTTTTTTTTATTCAAGCATAAGTGACAATTCAAAATGTCCTGAAATCATCTTTTCAAAGAGGGAAATATGAACAATCTTCAAAATATGGCTCGAGCCAGTCTGCCATAACTAAGTGTGGACTTCAGCATGTGTTCATGAACTCGTTTTGAAAAAGCAGCACAAAAAATACATTTTTCCATGTGATTTCAGAGCATCAGTGTAGGAGAGTCCCTTTTGGATTGAGAAGGGAACCTGACAGCATTTTTCCAGGATTGCATCATATGTTTCACTCGCACTTTCACATCCTGTATTAAACCACATGCATGCACGTCAACAAGACAAGATTGTAAAAGGAGTGTGACTGGGGAATTGTTTTCCTGATACTTGATAGGAGTAATTGCAGCCACTGCTGCTTCAAAGCAACTGTGGTTATACTATACTATGTCAACAAAAGTCAGTTTTGCCATGTGGAAACCTAATTATTTCAGAATGATCTGTTAGAAAGCACTTTTGAAATAGTCAGGCCATTTATACAACTCAGTAAAAAAATATTTGTGCATGAAACCTTTCTTGAATAAAAGCTTTCATGTGTTATAGTTTGAGCAGTACAGTGACAGTGTTGGAAATATTAAAAAAGTAGACTTCTGTTTAAGAGGTGGTAGGAAAATTTAGTAGGTGATTAGAAAATATGAGTATTTCTCTATGATTAGTGTGATAAACCTGGTAGGGTGATTACTGAATAGAAAAGAGGGTGGGGTTTTTTGCTGTTCTCCTCAGCAAGGCCCTAATATTGTGGGAAATGGGATGAAACTTTGATATATTTTAGTGAGATCATGCAACATCAGGGATATTTGTCTGCATAGTATTTGCTCCAGAAAATCACTTCAAGCTTTTGTGGTCTTTTTGGTTGTTAAATTATGTAGTTGTTCACAACAATGTCTTGTTTTCATATGTGGTTGTTTGTCACTTCTGAGCTGTTTAGGACATCTGTTAACCAAATATTTTTTCTGTCACTATGAAACTAAAGAATATCACTAATTTGCTTAGTTGAGCACGATGTTCTGTACCTAGACTCTTACTATTTGCTGTAAGTAGCTCTTACTACCAAAAATGTGCTTTTGAAAGACACTGTAATCCTTATAACCTGTAAAGGAACGTTGCAAGTTCCTTGAATGTCTAAGCTTCATAGTGAAGCTAGGTTAAATGATGTGTTTAAAAGTCTTAGTTGTCAAGACATAGAATTGTAATTTATGGATAGTCATGTGAATGAAATTTCAGGTGATTACTGACACATAAACCATCTGTTCTGAACTGCTCTTCTTGCAAGAAATTCTACGTTGTCACTGCAATACACGTACATCAAAAAAACCCCAAAATATTTAGAACCAGATTTATTAATGTGTTTTATTAATGTGTTTTTAGTACTGGGGAGCAGCAGTGACCAAAGGGTCACTAGGGGCTTTCTGCATATTCCTGCCAGGCACTGCAGTGCCTTCCCCATGGCTCCTTAAAGGAGAGAGGCAGGGCAGGTTCTGCTGGCTGTCTCCTCACTTCACAGAATCACTGGGTTGGAAGAGACCTCCAGGACCACCCAACCCAGCACTAACTCCTCACCCAGCCCCTGGCACCCAGTGCCACAGCCAGTCTTTGTTTAAACACAGCCAGGGATGGTGACTGCACCACCTCCCCAGGCAGAACATTCTAGTACTTTATCACTCTTTCTGTGAAAAACTTCTTCCTCATCTCCAGCCCATATTTCCCTTGGTGCAGTTTGAGGCTGTGCCCCCTGGTTCTGTCAGTGCTGCCTGGTGAGAGACCAACCCCACCTGAGCACAGCCCCCTGTCAGGAGCTGCAGGGAGCTGAGGGCACCCCTGAGTCTCCTCTGCTCCAGCTGAACCCCCCAGCTCAGGCTGCTTTTGTGCTGATGAAGGCTCTGTGCCACACAACAGGTCCTGCTCTCCAGGACCAGTGCTGGAAGTTTGCTGGTGCTGCTGGGCTCAGGGCCAGGGAGAGCAGATGGGCTGTGCCCACACTGAGCCCAAATCTCCCCTGATTGCCAGATGGCAGCCACCAGTCCTGCACACGAGGGTTTCTTTATTGTGTGGTTTGGTTTGGGTTTTTGTTTGGTGGGTTCTTTTTGTTGTTCAGTAGTTCTAAGGTAATCTATGTGGTTTATTATAGACTTGCAGAGCAGTCCTCAATATCCTTAGCAGGACTTGAAAGAATATAGGCTATTTATGATGGTTGTGTCAGCATAAAGCAGTTTAAAGGTACAGAATTGTCTAGAGCTGGAGAGCTGTGTGGAAGCAAACAAACCCAGCATGATTTTTATTTTTTTTAAGCTCAGTGGACTGGACCAGACACTAAATCCAAAGCCTGTAGTTACTAATATTCCTATGAAATTGATAATATTGATTCAGCTCTCAACTTCACTGCATGATTTTTCGGAAAGATTTCATGCTGTTAATTCACTTCTCATGCTTCTTTGCTTGGAATTCTTTAATGGCCAAGGAAATAAGCTAGTGGGAGTTGCCCATCTATGCAAAACTTACATAGTGATTTCATAATACTTAAGTGTTATGCTAGCATGTATCATTTACCTAGATAAAGAATTCCTGTTTTTCAGACCTTACCAGTTCGGAGAATCCCGTGTAAAGCCAATGCTCCTTCAGGGTCTTTTTTTGCACGGGACAACACAGCAAATTTCTTATCCTGGTGCAGAGATGTGGGTGTGGATGATACCTGCCTGTTTGAATCAGAAGGTTTGGGTATGTATTTCTTTATTGTTTATGTAGTAGTTGGTAATTTAAAATAATTTTTTCTTTAAAAAAAGAAAGCCTAGAAAGACAGAAAGGTTTTTAACAGGTCCTGACTCTAAATCTGACCTGTGTTTGACTGTGTTAATTCTGCTGCTTGTCTGTAGAATGAACAAGTACACATCACATAATACTCATTTAAGTCAATTTTCAGAGGAACTTAAATGAGAGAAAAACCTTGTTATGTCTTCTTGCACACAAGTGATTTTACACCCTTCACATACTTTTCTGAGCATGGAATGCTGTTCATTAGTTCAGTGAATAAGATGATGTTTTTCTGTTTTGGGAGAGTAGGATACAAGTGCATGCACAGTTCTGTCTGCAGACATTTGTCTATTCCTGGAGATTTAATGAGTTGCACAGGAGGTGAGAAGATACAAAAGTTTTCTGTTTCCTATTCTGACTATTTTTTTCAGCCAGTTCCCTTGTGCAGTTCTGGATTAAAGTTATCCAATGCTACTGCTTCAGGGTGTTTCATGAAAAGAATTGTACTGCTTAGGAAATCACTGTTCTAGTACTGCATATTCTCCATTGTTTTAACTCTTCTATGCTTCAAAGGAAAACTTATGATTCTTGACTTCAGAGTTTTTCAGCCAAATCTCATGAACAGAAGAGAGTCCAATGTTTGTTACCTGAAATCAGATAAAAGTGTAAAGCAGTCCTGGTGGCAGATCAGTTTCTGTGGAAGACAAGTGAACACACTGTGCTGAATGAAGAAGCTTCTTTGTTCTGTTGCTCAAAAAACCTTTGCCCTGTTGAAGCTCTTACATGTGTTGTGACTGATCTGTTCCCATTCTTTTACAGACTTGTTCTACTTCTGTAGTCCTGCATAAATATTTCTGAGAGAGGGTTTGGGGTTTTTTTCAATTTGTCTGTTCTTTTATCCTGGGAGGTTTTTTAATTGCATTATTTTATATATTGTGAGAAAATGCTTGGCAGAGGACAGATTAGTATCTCAAAGCTGACAAATAGTAAGTTGAATATATGTATTGACTCTGTTTTGTTAATGAAATCTTTAAGGTGAAATTATTATTCGATATGGTAAATCATGTGGAAGATGAACAATAATTGTAGTTTCAATGATTTGGAATGGTGAAGTTGGACATTTACCTGGGACCAAGGAGCTGGTAAACAGCAGGAGATGCAAAGCCCCAGTGCCTGAGATGGGCAGAAGTAGCTCTGCTGAATGAAATACTTCCAGGTGTTTGAAGTTGGTATTGCTGTGGCAAGCCCAGCCATTTGCTATTGTTCCACGAGTTTATTGTGCATTTTTAAGAACCTAGATCTTGTTTAGAGATGGAATTGACATAGCTGGAACACTGACATTTCCTGATAAGTTAATTTTCACACATGCATTGTGCCATAGTAAAACACAGAGTGCAAATACACCTGAAAAGGTTCCAGAGGACTTTCTCTCTCAGAAAACTGAAGTATGACTGAGTGTGCAAACCTGTGCTCTGTTTTGTTTGATTAGTGACTGATTTTCTTCACTGATTAAAAACTAGTTGTTTTTATTTCCCTTATTATATAATGTACTAGTTGAAAAGATTTATGGTGCTTGAAATAGGACTAGGACTTGATAATATTTTGACCCATTTTTATCAACTTGAGAAGGAGGTGGTAATCTTGCCATTAAAAAAAAAATAGAGATAAAACTAGTACACTAGTAGCTATTATTCTCCCTCAGTTTAAGCATTAACTCAATATTTTGCTTTCTTTTGAGATTTTCCTAATGCATTAGAAATAATGATAAATCTTAAGAGTTGCCTATCTAAAGCTTTTATGTTCCTCTCTCTCTCCCACAAATCACTTCACCAATGCATAGGAAGCAAAAATTCAGCCAAGGTAAGTAATATCAAAGGTTCATTTCACAGTAATGAAAAATGTGTGTGAATGACATCTGTCTTTGCACTGGCTCATTAAATTCTGCATTTTGTATTATTAATTGTGGTGAAATTATGGTTACAGTAATTACAGAGGTAACTGTTTTTTGTATTTTCTTCTGATTTTCCCCAGGGCTAATAAACTCAGTAAATGGGTGTGTAAATTGTTAGTGATAAAGCAGCTTTTTTCTGTCTGTATTGGAGAACATTATTGTATCAATGTTGCCAATTGAGTGGATTTTTATCCTCATTTTTTTTACTCTTGTTCTGTCTGCTTTATGGTATGCAAATACCGTGTTATTTAATAAAAGGCACATAGTGATATTTTCATCATTCTGCTGTGTTATATAAAACATCCCTGAGGTCTTTTTCTGGCAAATATGTATTCTAGAATTATAAGAGTGATTTTGAAGATTTAGTGCTCTGAAATACTTGAACGATGGATTTATGGCACTGCTGATTTAAAAAAAAAAAGTACCAAGTATATCAGAGGTCAGCAAAATGAAATCTATACTAGCTAAGAAATTAATTGCTATTATTTCTCATCACTTAAAAATACTGTCCTATCATTATGAGTTCTGAAAAAGTCTTTGAAGTCATGCAAGTATAACTGCACACAAATGCACCCAGCACTCCCAGCTTTAGCACTGAGGCTGAAGTGATGGGAAGGAATTCCTCTCTGGAATGGAACTGTCTCAGAGAGAGACTGGAGCACATAGGGGCACTCCATGATGAGCTTAAATGATGTTAATGGGAATCTTGAATATTCTTAGAGGCTTGCTTCTGCAAAGGGTTAACGTTTCAGGGCTGGTTCAGACAAGCAGGTGAGCAGAGCTGTTCATGTCACTTTGGTCTTGTCCTTCACTTGTGGACTAATTTTGCAATTTATGTCATTATTTAAAGTTAAGCACAGTTTCAAATGCTTTGTTGGATTTGGGCTTTTCAGCTGAGCTTAACAAGGAAACAAGATTGAAGTCTTCAAAATAAATAGAAGGAAAAAGAATGGAAAATGCTTGATATAGATATGATTATACTGTCTAATCACTAGTTACTTTAAATATCATTGGAAGAGAACAGTAGAGAGCTTCAAAAGTTTGAAGACTTGTACTGCTAATTTGTTAGTAGTCTATAATATGATGGAGTTTGTCTTGCTGAATGTTATGCTTTAACATAAAATGCAAGCAAATTGGAAACACAGTTTCCTGTTAGGATTTCTAACACACCCAGAGCTGACTGATAGCAATTTATCTTTAAGTGCAGAGACAAGGCAGGAAAGTCTCTGAGTTAATGCCTTTGCAAAGAAAAGGAGGCTGGGGTACCTGATGTGTGAATTGCAGCTCATACATGAACATCTGTAAAAATTATAGCAGCACAGTAGGAAGGGATGATCTCGAGTGCTGCAGAATAGAGGGACACCACGTGTGCTCCCTGCACTCACTGCCCAATTTAGCATGCCTGTCATATTTTTTTTTTTATTTTTAAAGTTAGTGTATTTAAAGGAGAAGGAATTAGCTTTGTTAATACAAAAAATTATGATCCAAAATCCAAATTTTGATCATCTTTGCAGTCTTCAGGTACAGTGTTATTGAATGATCTTAGATGTATCAGGCTGTGTAGGACTGAACAGGATGCACGAACTCTTTGCAGTGTAAGGATATTAACACTGCCTTTAACTCCTCTGTTCCCATAAATATGCTTTGTGTATTTCCTGTGTAGGTTTTAGGGCAGCAGATCCCCACAGTTATGGTAATTTTCCTTATGGAAGCATTCTAGGTGGAGATATTTGTAATTTTGCTCATGCCTGAAGAGTATAATACTCAAAGAAAACTCTTCTTGGACAAATAAGAATGGTAAGATTTTTCTGTGACTGCTTTAGTTAAGTGAACATAAAACAAGTTCTGAACTCTTTATGGTAATGGAGTGTTGTTGGATGATTATAGGATTTGGAACCAATGAATATTCTGCATCTCTTCCATGATAAAGTCTACCCAGCAAGAAAAGGGTTTGCCACTGAGTGTGCCAGCATGCTGCTATGTCATTTGTTTTGGGAGCTGTTGGATGCTGTTGGTGGTTAATGTTTTGTGCTTGTATATTCTCTGCTCCTGTACACACAGTATGTGACATGGACTTCTTTTGATGCAACTGATTGATTAGAGTTCCATGGACAGGTCTCCTAAATGAAAGCATTTTAGTGGAAACAGTAAACTGAAACACAAACACCTCTGATCTCTCTTCTAACATTGTTTGTTTAAAGGTTATTTTTAAAAATACTCAAATGTTGCTTGCTTAAAAATATTTTATACACGGGAATCTTTTTTTATTATTACTGTAGTTCGAGTTCTGTTCTTTTATCCTGACACATCTATGTATTGTAACCCCATGTTGAAATTTACACAAAGTTGCATCAGAATAAGATTTTGTCCCATCTTCCACAACTCTTTACTAAACTACTCATAATATTACTGAATGTGTCTCATTTTGAGGACTATAGAAGCATCCTGGACTCTGTGTTTTTACCACTGGATTTGCATGGTAAACTAATGAATTTCAGTAAATTGTTAGTGTTTAGATGATCTCTATAATTCTTTACTATCCCTAGATCTAGTTTGTTGGACACCTTAATTGTTTTGAGACTTCCATGAGTGATTGAGCTGGGATGGGGCAGGGAGTGTGGGGGAAGCAGAGGTGAGCCATGGCATAACTCATGCAGCAGCAGGGGGGACTTTGGGATAAGTTAACAGTGTTGACAAAGCAATGTTGGGGGGTTTTGTTGGGTTTTGTTTTAGGAACAAAAAGCCTTCCGTAGGATCAGAATAAAAATTAAAGAAAAAAGTGAGAGACAATAGGAAGAAGGATCAACAGCCCAACCTTTTGGAAAACTTTCCCTAAACTAGTGTGAGCTCTGATGGCAACTGGAAACCTGTGATAATAAGTACTAAGGCACTTGGTAAAACTCTGCTTCTAGTGGGCTAAGGATTGCTTTAGAAACATAAATCATATTTAAGTTTTATGATTCAGCAATGCCTGATATCTTAATCTTTAAAACAAAACAACAGTTCATGTTAGAAGGAAAATGGTTTATTATAGTGTTAGGAGCCAAGATTGGAAACTTGGCAGGAAGTTGTGAGAAGTTAATTTCCGTATTGTGATTGGATATTCTACAAATTTAAAACAAACACAAAACCACAAACAAAACAAACCCCCCTGACTGTTACTGTGGGCAGTTTAAACACCTCCAGCAAACACAGGGACTCCTGTGCTGAGAGCAGCAGCTGCTCCTCTGCTCCTCCTGGTAGCAACCAGGCACTGGGTGAGGAGCACTGGGGAAGGGGAGGATGCAAAAGTGTGGTGAGCAGCAGGCAGGAAAGAAATGGGAGTATGTGGAAGAAGCACAAAGGTTGACTGAACAAAAGAGGGATACTTGTAAAAAGAGAATGGGACAGCAACGGGATGGGAGCAGTGTGAAGAAACACTGCCAGACAGAAGCAAGGACTGAAAACTTCCAGGAGCTGAAGAGGAATTATTGTTAACAAAGAGTGGCTGGAGGTAGCATGTAAAGATGCAGGCAATGAGGGCAGCAAATCAGAGGCATTTACATTCATGAGATGAAGAGCAAAAGGGCAGGACACCTAAAATAAGCCAGACTTGTTTGCACTATTTATCTTCCAGTTGCATTCTTGTCAAGCAAATGCCATCAGTGAGATTCTCTAGAAAGATGGATATTTCCATTCATTTAATGCAGGGTATCTGCATAAAATAACATCTATTGGTCTCTGAAGTCCCCAAATACATATGCTGTATAGTCCTCAGGAATGTTGATATTTTCTTGTTAGAGGCACTGTCTTATGATGTTTGTTTTTGTGGTTGGTTATTGCCTGCACACATCTTCATCCTCTAACAATGATTTCACTATGCCACATTGTTCAGTGTGAAATGCATGAAATGTGTCTGGATTATGTTGAGTCAGACTTGCTAAAGGTCTAAGAATTTTGTTTGGTTAGATAATTTTTTTAAACATTTTTAATCAGTTTTCTTCTAGCTATATTTATGGATCTCTTTGCAAATAGTAGTAGTTGGACCTCTCTTTTTCCTCCATTCAAGTCATTCAGATGTATGTGATGTGTATTCAGTGCATATGTATGAATTGCAATTGACTCTCTTTGACTATTCCAAACCCAGTTTGTTCCATTTATATTTTGGGGGATGCCTTACTTCTTAAAATGAAGTTTTATTTTGGGGCTATCACAACCAGCTTAAAACCAAAATAGCAGGCACTTCTAGGGTTATGAATGTAACACTTTAAAAATACTGATCACTAGTATAGGTAAACATTTAATGTAATTACTGTGTTGTGGGAAGGAAGAATATTGAAAATAGCTGAATGTCCAAGTGTTCATCATTTATACTCTTAGTAACAGATGGCTGAAGAAGAAATATATTTCTCCTAGTGCAGTACCTGTTTAGTTTTCATGCTCTGCAGTTTCACTTCTGAAAATATATTTGGATGAGATTAGAGGACAAATTCATAGCTCTTAAAGGGCTCCCAGGAAAAGATATTGGGATGAGCATTAACTCCCTGTTGCTCAGCAGAAGTTGGTTTGTCGTGGTCATCCTCCAGTGGTGGGTGCTCACACCCTGCCTGTGCCTGGGCAGTTGAGATGTGGAGATGTTCCAGTTGAGATGTTCCACCACCACAGCCCCCAAATCTCTGCCCCTCTGCTTCCAACAGGGAGTGCAAACCTGGCCTCAGCAGAGCACCTGCTGCTTTTGCAAAAGGATGGTTGGGACATTGAGCCCTAATATGAGAAGGTCATGCTGTGTCACAGCTTCTTCTGAATCATAAAAAAACTATTCTATGTGGAATCCAGGCATACAGACTTGTATTGTGTCTCCAGGTATAAAGAAGAAACTCTCTTTTATCTGTTTGGGATTTTTATACTGTGAAGAACTCTCATCTGGTTTTCCAAGCCTGCAGTTTCTGAGCTTCTAAAGCTCTGCTTTTCCTTATGTTTATGTTCAAGCTGTGAGAACAAGCTTCAGAAACCCAAAACACCAGGAAAAAACAGAGCTTTAGAAGCTCAGAAACTGCAGGCTTGGAAAACCAGACTACATCGAACTGATTCCTAAAGCATTCTAGTTTCATATTTACTTTTAGAGTAGATGTGAAAAAAAATCAGGAGAAAATTTATGGTGAGGTATATATTTGTTAATGCAACTTTGTTACTTTTTAAATTTAAAGTGGCTAAGAAAAATAGTAATCTAAAGGATATTAATTATCTTAGTTTTTAGAAAGAAAAGTATAATTCTAATGTTACTATTTTTTACTTTCTACTAATTAAAGTGTTGTGCCAGATGTCTTGATTATTTTTAAATAGTTATTAACTGCTTGCAGACTACCAATTACCCCAAATAATTATTCAGTGATTTAGATAACTAAATGGAGCTTCTGACCTGTCTGAACTCTGAGAACCACTCATCAATCCCATCCTTTTTATTCCAGTAAAACTCTACTGCAAGCCAAAGAAAACAAACTTTTTATCGGAGTCAAGAGTTACAGATGTTGTTGATTAGGTTCCATTCCATCACTAAGATCTTTAAAATAGCTTTTATTTATCAATGTTTTCCCTCTTCATTTTGCTTTTCTAGTACTCCATAAGCAGCCAAGAGAAGTGTGCCTTTGTTTGCTGGAACTAGGAAGAATTGCAGCAAGGTAGGTGAAAATATTTAAAGACTGATGAAATATTTACATTCTTGACAGCAGGGGCTATTGACAGACATTAAATCAGCACATCTCAAGCTAACTTCTGTGCTCATTAGGTTCAAATAGAATGTTTGTCTTGATGGCAATTGTTAACAAATATTACAAAATCTCTGTACCTCAATGAAGATATTTGTTGGCTATCCTTTTATTAGGAGAGGAAGGATTTGAGAATTTTTAATTTTGTTTTTCTATAAAGCTTTGAGCCATTTCTCCTTTTAAAGTCAGAGCTCTCTATAAACAACTGTGATTTTATTAAGTTTACTGGTAATAAGTTGATCTTCACATGACCTAAATCTGACCAAGATGATTCTGGCTGAGCTGGACCTTCAGTGCATTGTCATGTTATCTTTGACATCAAGACAAAGACTTTTGCTAAACAACCAAAATTACAGTAACTAGAATGTGATTTTTTCCCCTCTTTGCAGATGCAGATTTTACCAGCATAGTGCATAAGATTTACTGAAAAATGCATGAGCAGCAGCACTGCTGCTCAGTCTTGCATGGAAATTTCAGATGCATTCATTGATGTGTGTCAACTTGGAGTACCTTGCTGTTCAGATAGTTTCATTAATTTCAGAATTCCTTGTGGTGACAATCAAGGTGAAGGAGACCCCTGTTTATTCCTAGTACAAGAATTAGTATTGGCTGTGATAAAATTGCATCATGTGTATTCACATTTTGTGAATGAACTCACATGGAAAACTAGAAATTTGTCTCATGGCCAAGTTTAAGAAAAACCCTTGCTGTCAGTGGAAGCTTGCATGGGAACAGCAATGACCTAAAAGTAGTGATTTCAGATTTTTAATTATTTTGTTATCTCTAGAACTTGGGTTCAAGTGGCAAATTGTTTTAACTACCCACAGAAAAGAAAGCATTTTGATCTGCAGGTGCATAATGAAATTAATTTTAATGAATCTTAATTTACCTGAGCAAACAAACTGTGCTTTCAAGACCATCTTGGAGACAGCCCTGCCAGCCCCAAAGACCCTGTGTCTGGGGCAGGGGTTACTTTATGGTGTCCAGCTCCCTCAGGTAGTGCATGCTTGTGGTTAGGCAGGGTTGGATTCTGCTGAAGCTGGTTGAGTTTGATTAATCTCCTTTTGCAGTGAGATTTGATCTCTTTATAGATCTGCAAGGGAATGAAAATGGAATCTTATCCATTATATTGGTCTTAAGCTTCCATGTCTCAGATTCTGTTCCAGACATGAAGTACTGAACAAATAAATGAGCCATATTTTCATTTGTTATGCATGTCTATCCCTTTACCCTTAAAATATTTGTATTTTATTTTTTAGTTGTAATACACAAATATTACTGTATATCATTAATGATAATTTTATATATTGTGTTTCTGTTTCTGTATTTATGTTTCTTTAATTTTATTTATAGCTTAGGGGCCAAATATCATGTCTGTCTACTTTTCCCTGCTCTACTATCTCTTCAAAAGCAAACAACCCCCCATTTATAATCTCATAGGCTTCCAAGGAACACAGAAACTGAAGTGGATTGCCAGGTTAATACAATTGAAAACCAAATATACGATGCCTGTTTTGTCTGAGCTAGAGTGGTAAACTGACTGGTAAACTAGAACTGCATGGGAAAGGAGAATAGATAATTGCCTTCATTAAGTGTAGGAAAAAGCACATTAAAGTGCTGTTGCTGTGCTGCTTTAGACAAGAGAGAAGTCAGATGTGTGCTTTGTAAAGCAACCCGGGTCTGCTGGCACTCTGAGGGATCTGCTTTCCAGAACAGGAGCTGCAGAGAGCTTTGCAAAAGTGCCTCAGCCTGTTTTTACAGAATAAAAAGACTAAGAGACACTGAGTAATTTTAGAAGCAGAAATACATGTTCAAATATGTGGCTACTCATCCCAAGGACTCAGCTTTTGGCATGCTTTGCCCACTAGATTACTGTTAGTGTTCAGGGGCTGCAACTCCCCTACATCAACCTAAGTGTTTTTATTTCATGCAAATAGACCTGTGATTGAGGCACAAGTGAGGAAGAGTGAGCATTGCTTGAGAAGGAGTTCAAACTTGTATTCAACAGATATTCTGTGGAGGAGGAGAGGCAGGTGATAATTTGCTTTTGCTTTAGTAATGCTTTTATAGTTTTTTATAGATTTTTTTTATCTCATAGTGTCCACTTAGACAGATTAGGGACAGATGGTCTTGATAGTTGGACTGCACAGTGAGTGGGAAACTGGTGTGACCTCCTGGCTCAAAGAGTGGCAGTTCAAAGATAATAAAAAATACAATTTTCTGATAAATTATCCTGAATTTCATTTTTTTTAATGAAAACAAAGTTCTGAGCTAGTCTGCAAAACTCCAATAGTCAAAATGAGCCCTTGTGCCACTGGCAGATGTTATGTCAACATAAGAGGGAGATTTATGAGAGAGGAAGTGTCCTGCAGGCTGGTGTTGACCATTGACAATGCACAGGACGATTGCAGTGGGGTGCACAGGTCCAAAATTCTCCCTAAGTACTTGAAAGTCAGTGATTATACAATGGAAAACAGCTAAATTATTTCTTCTGCACAAAGAATGAAGTTCTTGTGTTACTGTTAAACTCTGCAGGGTTAAACAACGCTCACAGGTCTTCTGGAATTTCTGTTGAGCAATTTCAAGGTCTTTTTGCTATTGTATTCAATTTTACCTTGATAAAAATGGAAAGTGGTGCTCTAAGAAGTTACAGTCCAGTGCTGCTTCATGTGTAGTTGTGAGAAGCCAGGCTAGAAAGGAGCAGAAAAGGAAATGCTCAGCATACCTTCCCAGAATTTGTACCTCTACCCCTCTCAAAAAAGATGTGTTTTATACAATTTCAACTTTCCAGCAACTTTGCTTCAGGTTCATACAGCATGTGGAAAAAAATGTGTATGTGTGTGTATTTGTTCATTGATTTTATTTTTCAACTTTTCATCACAGGAATTCAGAATACTGGAAATACAGGAAACTTTAAAAATCTGTCACAAAGACAAAATGTAGAAACCATGAAAAATAGAAGCAAAGAAGCAACATTTCTTACAGTGGAAGAGTTTTATTTGATGAGTAAGGCTGTATGCAGGAGAAGGCTTAGAGCCCAGTGGGAATTAAATGATTTACAGCCTGTCAGCATCTGCAGACAGACAGGAAGTAAATAGATTGTGTATAAGTGCTTGCTTCAATGTTGGCTGACTTTTCATCAGGCAGACTGCACCAGTTAGAAGCCAATACAAGCACAGATTTGGTTTTTGGTTTACTTCCTATTAATTTACTAGGCAGTAGTATGACTAAATTAAATGTTATCAGGAAAACACAGAAGCTAGTATATGTGCTTTTATCTTTTCTCTGTACACTTCTAAGATCATTAAGGTATTTAATTTAAATCTTCATGATATATATTTGCTACTGCTCAATATTTTAGTGTCCAGATCTTTATCTAGATAAGTCAGTATAGTTCTGTATCTGGACTATGGACTTTGCTGCTACAGAAGAAAATCTGATTTCATTTGTGCAAGTAGTTTGCTATAGAAGTCTACCTGGCATCATAACTTTTCCAAGCTGAAGTCATTCTCTGAAAAAGGAACTCTGGGTGTTTTTCAACACTGTTTTTGTTCTGTGTTTGCAGATAAAAAAACCAAAAAACAAAAACCAGAAGGGGATTATCAGTAATTAGGAAAATGGGATGAGCTTTCAGACTTGTGACTTCTGCCCAAGCGCTGCTGCATGCTGTGAGACACTGACTCCATCACCTGCCACAAAGCTTTCAAAAGATCTTTCAAAAAGAACCTTGCTCTTTGAGTGCTCTGTTTTCAGCTTATCCATGCTGAAGTTGCATGTCTTTTGTTCTAGCTGGAGCTACAAGTGTGTTGCCACTGCAAACAGAGATCTGAAGACTGGCTGTCAAAAATCAATTAGTAGAAACACTGACCACTTCTGAAGAGTAGTGGCCATGTCTCAGTTTACTGATCTATAAATTCAGACCAGGAAAACCCTTAATCCCTTTTCATTTTGATTTATTTGAAAAATACTAACACAAAATATAAGTTGTCAAGTAATTTGAAAGGATGCTGTTTAAAAGAAAAAAAAAAAATAAAAAAGCACAGATGTATTGGGCTTGACTCTGTCCTGCAAGGTATGGCAACTTTTGAGGTCTAGTGTTGTTCATAAATTATTCACCAACATATATGATATCAGACAGAGAAGCTGAAAAAGTACCTGTATTTCCTGTAAATCTGATTCACTGAGAGACTGCATTTAAATTATTTTCTTCTATTAATTTGAAATGAGGGCAGTAATGGTTGGTGTATTTTATACATGTTTATTAATGTGTGTTATCTTTCTGTAGATGATAAAGTAGAAATTCTTTCCACTGTTTTGTTTTAAAATACATAATGCTTTATATGGATTAGTGATTTATTATTTGCATGTTTCCAAAAGATTTGGGGTGGAACCTCCTGGATTAATAAAACTGGAAAAAGAGATTGAACAAGAGGAAACACTTTCTGCTCCCCTTCCATCTCCTTCACCATCACCCACGAAGTCTCCTGGGAAAAAGAGCACAGGGAAACTGTTGGATGATGCTGTAAGTTGTGGGAGGAAGCTCCTTCCTATCTTATCAATCCTGATATGCACTTGCAAAACACACACAAGCCTGAGTTTAGCATCTCACTTTATTTTAAACATTTGTAGGCTTATAGAGTTATTTGTTTTTTGAGCACAGTTATTCATGTCTGAAGCTTGGGATGAAAACCCCAAGCAGTCACACAGTGTAGGAGCTCTGCAGCTCAGCCTAGCTTTGTGCTCAGGGCCACATTCCCTTCTTATTACTCCTTATTCACCAACTCCCACTTGGTGCTTTGTCTGAGGAAGGACTGAGCCAGGACAAGAGTTGGCTCCTACTGGCTTGTACTGGATGTTAACAAACACTTCTAAGATACTTCAGCCCAATTTTTATGCTGTTCTGCATGATTGTCACATAGTAAAAAAAAACGAGCGTTGTTTTCTGCATTGTTAGAGTCTTGCTTTGAATGTCATTAAACTTGCTGCAGCATATTGAGTGTTCATGTTTCTGGTGTGAACCCACAGGGGTTCATTTGAAATTGCTGGAATCAGATGAAAAGGACACATTTTGAGACCATGAAGAGGTTAAACTGGAAAAGTACAAATCTAGCCTGTAAAAAGAAGCAGTTACCATAGTAACTACTACATTGCAAGGTAGATGTGCCACCTGGGAGTTACAAAGCACTTCTTGAAAAATCCATGTGCCACTTTCCTGTTACAAAGAGCAGATGGAATATAATGTTCGTTCATTTTATTGAAACACTCTTTTTTTTTTTTATTTGATGCATATAATTACATTTTAAATTTTCTGGTTTGTATTTCTTCCTTAACTTTGCAAAAGCACTTGTGTTTCAGCAGAATTGAGAAAGAACAGTTGTGTGTAGAAGGAGGTTGGTCACTGCATATCTGTAGAAATTGGACAGAGTATGTGGGTTTTCTCTAAGCACTTCCTTTAATTTAGAAAGCAGTATGGATAGAAACAGTATGGAATTCATCCAGCTAGATTCCTGACCCACACTGCCCCAGACACTCACACCATAAAATAGCAGCAGTTGCTCATATAGTCCAGACACAAAATAAAATAGAATATAATTCCTCCCTCTGCTTCCCTATTTGATTTCCAAATTCCACTCAGTCCTCCTGTGTCCTTTGGGGCAGTAAAGCACTGGAGCCCTCAGCAGCAGGAGCAGCAGTGAAGATCTTACAGCTCTGTTGCCTTCCATTCTCCCCAGGCTGGAGGTGTGTCTGTTTTGCTTACACAGTTCACAACAACCTTGACCTTGTTTAGGCCCAGCTGCTCTGGGGTTTTGGTTCCTTAAATGAACCCTGGTGGACAAAGCATTAAGTTCCTACTACCCATTTTCAGCTCTCAGGGTGATAAATGCCATAGGATATTATGTCAGGCATCCCTGATTACTGAACAATATTGGGAGAGCCATTGCCCAAAAGCTCCCTAAGCACAATCCCAGTCTTGGTACCACATTCCAAGAAATACAGGAATGCATCTGTCTCATCCTCAGCAGCCTGCACTTGGATTTAAGTCATCAACCACTGATTTCATGTAAGTTAGTCCTGTTGCACATTGACTATCTAAATAGTTTATTCACCAGAAATGGAGGCTAAGTCTCATCCATGATGATAAAAGTCACTTGAGTAACTGATCTTAAAATTCAAAACGTGATTCACTCAAACTGAAGACAACTCATCTGATACTTGAGAAACACTTTTTGTGTGTAAAATACATGTAGGCTTCCTCTGTTAAGTGCTATTTTAATTATTTTTCTTCACAAAAGTATTATGCCCTGATTAAAAAAAAAAAAAGAATTCTGAAGAATTCTTATAAAAAAACCTTCCACAAGGTAATAAAGTTATTCAGATAAAGGCATTGAAGCATTTCAGAAATAATTGGAAAGCCTTTAAATCACTCAACAGGGCTAGTTTCAAAAGTATAGAAAAAATACCTTATAAGACATTAATAACCTTATAAGTTCTTACAGTCACCTTATTCTTAGTTCTTACAATCACTTTATAAGGTCTTTTTGGCTTATTTAACATACTGTAACTTAATTCTTAAAGCAGATCTGAAAATCATTTGTACTTCAGATGCCTAATCTATTCATGATTATTAAGAAAGGTTAAGAAAAACCAAGAAAAAATATCATCAATTAAGATTATATTAAATGATACATTATGACATGTGTCTTATTGAATGTTTTGCTCTCCATGCTATTTTCAGAAGTTCCTATCAATAACTTTTTGCTTTATAGGTCAAACACATTTCTGAAGATCCACCTTGTAAATGCCCTACTAAGTTCTGTGTGGAGCGTCTTTCACAGGGAAGATACAGAGTTGGAGAGAAGATCCTTTTTATTAGGGTAAACATTTTATTTTCACTTTTTTATTTTTACTTTGTTTTTACTTTACTGCTACCTTCCACTTTGAAAATTACATCACTGATTAACAGGAAAAAATATTTCCTGGTTAACCAGCACTGACTCATTTTTATGACACGGTTGGAGAATAAATAACCTACAGGTGTTAACTGACCCAAGGAATTATTAGTGTGTGATAAATATCCTTCTGACTTTAGGTCAGTGAATTTACTCTCTCTTTAATCAACTGCAACCAAAAGAAAAGTCTTCAGAAATGGACCTGGTGACTTCTCAGATTGGCTTGAAAGAATGCCCACTGCATTAAAACAGCCTTTCTCCCACTCTGTTTTGACTGACAGTATCTAACACGTCAGGAAACAGATCAAAGGCTTCATCACCATGGAATTGCCAAATCATGACTAAGATACATCCCTAAAGCAGCATGAGCAAACCATCAAAATCTACAGTGCTTCATTTGATTGCAGATATTTCCAAACCCAGAGCTGTATCTCAGACTTTGTATGCAGAGTATTAACTCCTGTAGCACAGTTAATCAGTATCAATATTTGCTAGGCTATTATATGGCTGAACTTAGCACATCTATACTTTCAAAGCTTAATTCTTCTGATCCACTTAAACTTCTCCATGTATGTCTATGGTAAAATTAATTGAAAATATGCTAATCTTGTTTTTCTGCAGTTGTATGTTAAGAATCTGATTCTTACTGTGCTTATTCCCATCTTCCTCTCCAGAAGCACTGTTCTTGAGTCATGACTTGACAAAGTGATAGGTCTTGCTCTCAAATCACTGTTATCCCTATTTTGCTAAAGGCACATAACTGTGACCTGATAAAACTGAGCACTTGTAAACAGCAGAAGTCAGAGGGACTCCTTCTTATCTGCAGAAGTCAAGTTCCTGGTTCAACCAAATACCAGATTGCTTATGCAGTCATAAACTTCTGCTTAACATAACTCACTATGAAGTCAATGAAGGAGCCAGATAAGGATTTGGGTTTTCTCAGGAGTGTAAAGTTGGGAACATGTCTGAATACTGTGCTGAATAAGTATTGGGAACTCCTAATTAATTCAGTAATAGGTCATAAAGAAGAAGAAATAAGGGATTTGTTAAATCTCACAGATAGTTTGAGATTTAACATGCTAGTATAAAGGATTAATAGCTTTTTTGGTTTGTAGCCAGTGAGACTTTTTTAAATTCTGCTGTATATTCAGGTAATAGCTTTATTACTATTTCAAACCACTTTGAAGAAGGTAATAATTATTAACCAAAGATCTCAGTAATCTGGCACAATTTAACATTTACATTTTCTTCCTTTTGGTTTTTGTTTTAAAAACAGTATCTAAGTATTTTTAATCTTTTAGTTTTGGGAAACTTGAGTTCTGCCAGAATGGTGAGTATCAAATTCTCTTTTGCTGGCTTCTTTATTATGCAATCTAGTCCAAGCCAGATTTCATTCCAAGTTTGCAAACAAAACACCCTTTTCATATCACACTACTGCATTCCAAGTTGAATTGTTCAAAAAAATAACAGTAATATAGATTAGGTATTAAACAGCAGTGCTAAAGATCATTCCTACAGAACTTCTAGCAATGGAAACTTGCCATGCATTGCAGTGGGAACAAGTTCATGTTCCTAGGTTTTAAAATCAGTTATCTTTTGGTTTTGGTTGGTTTGAAACACTTGGCTGGATCACAGTAAGTTTCTACTCTTCACTCTACATGTTCTTGTGTACATAACTAGAGTTTTTAGCCTTTCTTTGGAATCCTTTAGACACTTGTGGAAAAGCACATTGAAGATGTGCAGCTGATTATTAATTTTATTGCTATTTGGCACCCTGTTTGAGGCTGCCACTGAGGTAGTTCCTCTACAGTGGCTGTTCTTCACACAGCCAAATTCATGGCATTGGTGTACAACCTCATGGCTTCCAGCTGAATTGAGATCAGCAGTTTCATTGGTTTTAGATGGCTTGGTATATCCACTACTGTTTTAGCCTATTAGCTTTTTCCAGGAACCTCTATAGAATTTAAAACCTCTGTCATTTCAGTGATGCTACAAGCATGCCTCGTGGAAGGAGTTAACTCCTATTAATTGATGGTTAAGATTATTTTTTCAGAAATTATTTATTAATATTATAGCTGTATTTTTTTATTTTAATCTGCAGGTTCTGTTAGGGAAAAAACTCAAACCCAGCATACAAACCAGAAGAGAAAGTGTCCCAAGTTCCTCTTTTTATTAATTTATATCTATATATGAAATAAGTGAACAAGGGACAGCAAAGCAAAATAGAACATGGCAGAGCATAGTTTTCATGGAAAAAATCACAGAATAAAATTGTGTGTGTCAATTTAAAGTAATTCTGAGGAAAGGAAACCCTTTGGAATATGTAGCAAAAAGCACAGGGGTAATGGTCCCATTAAAATTAGAGTAATTTTTTTTGACATGGGAAAATATTTAAATTCCTAAAAGAAGTTTCAAATCCGTGAATTAAAGGAAATTAAGAATCTTCATTTAAACATTAAGATACTTAAATCTGATGAAATTGCATGCCCCAAAAGTAGTTTTTTACACATAAAGTGATTTCATAATATATGATTAACATAATGCTGTAGTGGTTTAGATGCTAAAAATTTATTTTCAATAAAAAGGTTTTCGGAAATGTCAGTGGTGCTTATGCAAATTTCTTTTACATACAACTTCATTATTTACTGACAGGCAAGAGGGAGAAAAAAAAATAGCATTTCATAAGGGTTCAAAGAGTCCTGTTTCTGTTTCATTCTCCCCTTTCCACCCCAGTTTCTCGAAATATTGGCAAGCCAAAGAATGATATCATGGCAATTCATGCTGAAAGTGTATGTTGTTCTCGAGTCTCCCTCCTTCACTTTAGTCTTTGCTGGAGTGGTAGGATTTTTAATTTTTTTTTCTATTTTGTTTTTGTTTAAATTTCATAGTGTTAGCAAAAGATGCTATAGAAAGTCCCACTTAAGGCAATTCTGGACATAAACCCAGATTTTGAAGGAGCCCATGCAAACCTGGTCTGCATGTATTGATAATTGTGTATAATTTTGTTACAGGTTCAAGTGTAATGTAGCTGATTTACTCAGGGTTACAGTCTTACTGGCCTGATTTTACAACACATTTCCAACTGAGGAGAAGCAATAGCAAAGGGAATGTGGTTTTGTTCAGGGATTTTTTTTTATTAGGTATTATCACTTTAGTATCAGTCTTGACCTAGCCCTGAATCCATTGCAAACAGCACCAAAAAAAAATTAAATCTCTGAGAAGTAAAGCTGGTTCCCAGTGCTTCAGAAAATCCCATCAATACAAAAAAGCTATTGAGGACAAGTAAGCCAGCAAGTATGCTTTTGGAGTATCTCAGTATATATGGAACAGCAGGGCAAAGGCTTTTTTTTAAATGTGCAAGGCATCCACCTCCCTCCCTCCATTCTGGGGAGAGCAGTGTGTGTGTAACACCCTGACTGGCTCGGGGTGGGGCTTCTCTCACTAGCTCTGCTCTCTGCTGCTCATTCCATTTAGTCCAAAAATTGGCCCGAGGTTTGAGGCAGAGGAGATGCCTTAAAGCTCAAAGCTTTGTGCTATATGCCATGGTGTCTGAGGCATGAAATCTTTGCTGTAGGAAATACAGAGATCAAGTGTTGGATTCAGGTCTGGCAGTGTGTGTATATGGATACCTAAAAGGTTGGTCAATGAGTATTTTTTTGAAGCCAAGACTCTGTCTGTATTTGGCTTCAAGCCATCAACTAATTTTTTGCAGATTCTAGTGAATATGAATGTATTGACATTTAATACTTCAGGAATTTTTATGTAATATCTCTTTTTTGCTAATGCTGAAATAGAGTCCAAATCAAAAACTGAGAGTATGGTGATGATGAAAGATTATGTTGATGTGAAAATAGACATAGTTACATTTTACACTATGGTCTTCACATTCATGTTTCTTTATCTGTTCAAAATTCATCCTAAGTGCTTAGGAGATAGCTTGAGAAGAAAGTTACATGGAAAGAATTTCTCAGCACTGGTGCTTGGCATCAGCAAGGCTTGTCTGAGGGAGAGATCTCTGTAGCTTTGTTTCTGTTTAGAGCTGCTGCTTGAGGCTATCCATGATGCTATCAGAACTTAAAGTCTTAGATTAACAATTAGTTTTGACTTTCAAGATTAACATAATAACAAAATCTGTTTAAAAAGCCAAGTCTTTTTAGAACCAAAGCTACCACTAACTCAATAGACTCTCCAGTCTGAAGAAGCTTTGTTTTACAACACACATTCATTTTGCTTTATTCATAACACAGAAGTGGAAAAAATGTTATGAAGATTTATTATGATCTACCAACTTCACACACATATGTTTGCATTTAGGAACTCTTGTCTGCTTTATACCCCCCCTTACCTGGACAGATATTTTATGTGTGTGTACACAGTTACACATGGATGTGTACAAATGCACCTGTGCCATGTATGTCTGAAACCATAGGCCTGATGTCAACTCAAAATACATCAAGGAGAGATAAATTTGTTAAATGGGCCAGTTTTAGACATCCAGGTGAATTAAAAGAGAGAACCATACCCTTTAAGTGTGGCAAATGCAAGGAGATGTTGATTTAACTTTCTCTGTTTTGGCCCTGAGTTTAAAATATTTATGTCTGCGTGCTAATTTTTAATCTAGTCAAACTGTTTTGCAGAACATATGCATTATAATGAAAAGTACCTATTAAAGTAATTGTAGGGAGAGACACTGTGAAGACAAAGATCAGTGCACAAAGATTCTGTAGAAATTACTTTCCTCAGTGCCAGTTGGGACTCTGGTTCCTCAATAAAAACTGAATAAAGCTTTAAAGATTTAACAGATCTGTCAGCTGAAATTTTTAGAAACTGCAACAGTGGTTCCTGGTCAGGTCTGTGTTTAGAATATGAAGTAGATATAATTTTGGACACACAGGGTTTCTTAAATGTTCAGAATGAGTATGCAGCTAGAGTTGTGGTGCCTCTCCTATGAGAACCTGAAAATAAGAGGAGAGGTAAGGTTAAAAAAAAATCTTGCCTTCTCACAGATTAAGATATGTCCAGGGCACACAATAAAGGTGTGGGACATAGGAAGCACTGTCTACCCACATTTCAGGTGTAGCAGCAATGAATAAGAGGCAATAGTTGAGAAGGCATTTCAGTCAAGAATGTTTCCATTGCTTTTTCAGGCTTTATCGAAGCATCACCTGACCACCAGAAAAAGAAACCCCAAAACCCCCAAAAAAACCACACCTGACAAAAAAACCCCAAAGCCCAAACCCAACAAACAGAACCCAAAAACCTCTCCAAACCCTCAACCCCCCAAACGACCTCCAAACAATGTCATCACAGCATGAAATCATCTTTTAGCTATTCATTAAATTCTCTATCTCTCTATTGGAACATTATCAAAGGAAAATCTGTTATTCTGGCAATAAGTAAAAAGTACATCTCTGAAGAAAGAGAACTCTAAGGATGAAGTATTGAAGTTTGCAAGGATATTTGATGCTTACATACTGGATTTGTCTAAACATAGCTCTTCCTTTTGTTACACTTTTTTTAACGAGTTTTACATAATTGTTATTGCAATCATGATTTTAAAGCATACATGCACTAGAAGTACTGCTTCTGTTCCTGTTATGTGTGCTCATTCCTGAAATCCAGGACTTCCTGAAATACAGGACTAAATGTTAAAAAATTTATTCAGGCTTTTGAGTAAGTGAAAAGTGGTTTGTGTTCTCTGAGACAAGAGAGTCAACATCGAGCCTAGCTGTACACACATGAGCACTGAGGAAAACACCTTTGCCAGGAATCAGTTCTAAATCAGAAACAAGTTTAAATATTAAAAGGGAAAGGATAGAAACTCTGGGCTACTCTGTTAGAGTAATCAGTGTCTTTTTGGCAACTAGCACATTTTCCCTTTCCAAGATCTTTGCCAGAACCTAGAACGATCTTTCTTCTGGTATTTGCAGAAAGATATAAAACTGATGAGTGCAAAGAGAATCCAGCATACTAGAATATATGCAACAGGGAATTTCCATGTGACTGAATTGAAGTACTGTCAGGTTACAGCTAGCAGCTATTAAAACTAAACTGAATTACTAATACTAACTTTAAATAATTCATTCCTGTGTCGAGAGTTACCAGAGTCCTAAAATTATTAAATACCCCACAGAAAAATAGCACAATATGAAAGATCTGTGCATTCTTTAAGTCTGATTGCTTCTTCTTTTAACCCCATCCATTTTTTATCTTTAAAATTTCATGCCAAGGAAGTGTGGGGTTTTTGGTAGCACTCACTGCACTTTATTTAAATGGATTTCAGGGTTTGGCATCTGGTCAGCCCCTCACAAGTGTTGTGAAAGTAGAGTAAACTCCTGGAAAGCATTCCAAAGATAAACTTGGAATTCCACAGAACAAAAGTGATATTATTACCATGATTTTTCCTGGATCTGTCTCATGGAAAAGTGAGGATTATGAACAAAGTTAGTATCAGATGCGCTGTCAAAATAGAGCTGTGGAGAACAAGAACATCAGTATTTTGTCTTTTATTGCCCAAATTTACCAAACTGGTAAATTCTGGCAGTTTTATGTCCATGTAAAATATCTTGTCTTGGGTCAGAGGAGTTAAAAATTTAACATTTACACATCAAACTAGATGAGACTGATTTCAGCTGAAATTTATTTTGTGCTAAACTGTTTAGAAGAAAAGCCTGAATAAAAAATAAGTTCTGAAGTGATTTATATGTGTACAGTTTAGTACATTAGTAAGATTTACTAATATGGCTGAGAAATAAAATACTTCTAAATTGTTGTTTAGTTATGTTCAGTATTAATGGAGTAATAGTCTAAGGATATACACAGAGTGCTGGTAAGGAGATTCAAAAAATGGGTGCAATGACTGGCAAAGTAGTGATTTGTAAGAAATTAAATAGTGAAATAAATCCATACATTTTTTAAGCTGAAATGCTTAAAATCCTTAATTTCTCTATGACAGTATCATCACAGAGCAAACCCATTTTAAGTTCAAATATATTAGAAATTTGCTTCAAGATGATGGCAAGTGCTAATCTGCACCCAGAAAGAAGAGAAAAAGGTGCAGCAAGGAAAACTGGTGTCAGTGAAATACCATGCAGCCATGTTGTCATATGTTAACTTCTCCTCCTGCTATCCTCATAAATGCAAACAATTCCCCTCTGACTTGCATTTGGAGGGCTATTAGAAGCTGGGAGAGTGACCAGGTGTGGATTTCTGCTTTCACATGGCAGCAAGAGTAAATGTTGTCCACTTAGCATGCTAGTTTAAACTTTCCAGCCATTTGTACTCTTCTCCAGTTGATGTGCTTGGTTTGTAATTCCCAGTATTACTTATACCCAAAGGCTTCCATGCTAGTCAGGTCACTTGAGATGTGGTAGATTTGAAATATGTAAAATCCTACAGATGTCATTGGACTTGATTTGCCTCTCTAGCCAAATATATATGTGTTTTTGGATTTATAGTCAAAACCAATGACTGCAGTCTTGGATAAATAGTTTGCGATCTGAAATACCTTAATTTTATTTAAAGTTTTTCATTCCATTCAGATGATTTTCACAATTTTTTAACACATTAATATAGCTTTGGTTCATTACTGACAATGCTGGCTTCATAGATTTGCAGTGACATAATTTCATTCCAACTTTATAACATCATGCCCCATAGACTCAGACTGACATAATTTTGAAAACTTTGAGAGAATGCTTTGTACTATTTAAAGGAAATTAAGCCTAAGGATAAACATTATTGAAATTATGCCACCCTTGTTCTCCCCTCATTACCCCAGAGTAAATTAGAAGGCATTTTAATGAAACCCAAAGAGTTAAATAAATTTATTTCAGGCCTGTTCATTTAAAAGTATAACCTCTAGTCTAAATTCAAGCAAGATCTAATAAAACAATCTGCCTCTAGATACTTTCCAAATGTAATTTTCTTGCTTATGCATGTAGCTTTGTTGATTTAAAAACCAGGGGATGGAGGTAGGAGACAGTTTCCAGATTTCTGTCTCTTACTGTGTGACTGTTTTCATCATTTTGGTGTTGCCCTTAACTGTTCGTATATAAGACTGGAAAACATATCTTGAGACTTTTTTATTCTTTGTCTATTAGATTTTATCTAAAAGCACATGGGCTAAGGTTTCCAGCATAGCTAGGAACCATAAAACAGAAGGAATCTGAGGCAGTCTGTAGGCAGCCAACCAGAATCATGGGTTTTCAGGGCTTTGCACAGGTTTTCTGAAGGACCTTACAGAGTCCTGACAGTTCTCGTGAATATATTTTATATTGGTTGAAGGAATATTATCTGAATATTGCCAGCTCACTGATGCTTTTAATAAAAGCCCTTTATCTCTGTAAGAGGTGCTAGTAACCAAAATGTTCTCCAAAATAATTTTCTCTTGAAAGCTATAGCTGCTCCTCTTCCAGTAACAGGTCAGTGGAAGCAGTGATACTGCACAGTAGAGTTGGCTGGCAGTGTACCCAGTCCTTGGGACCTTGGGTTTCTTAGGTATTTCCTTCAATCTACATGAAACTATAAAGATTGCTCCCATTTATAATGTACCCTATATGTAAAGGCACATTGAGCTGGAAATTGGCCACAGTGAGAAAATAGTGTTGTTGAAAGATAAAAGGGTCACTTGTTTGGGTTTTGTTTTGGGAATTGACATTAAAGTGAGACCAAAGGACAATGATAGCAGAGACTTGCTGGCACTCAGGACTATGAGGAGACAGTGTGAAAAAGAGTGAAATAAAATATATGACTGATGCAGTTTTTCAAAGATAACTTCTCTACAAGTAAAAAAAGCCATATGGAATCATAGACTTGCTTTGGTTGGAAGAGACCTTAAAGATAATCTAATTCCTGCCCTCCAACTATGGGCAAGGAAAACCCAGAATTAATTAAAAAAAAAAGCTGTTAGAGTGAGTGTATAATGTACTGATATTCAGTATAATTATGTAATGTTAAGTATCAATTGTTAATTGTTAATGTTCACAAGACATACAACAAAGAGCAGATACACATAAACACATTATCTTAATCTTAAATGTTGGTCAGCTCATGTTTTTAACCATACCATGCTCCACAGGCTTATGAATGTGCAGGGTTATGAATCCAGGAGGACATTTTTCAAAAGAAGGAAAGGACATCAAGTTGAATGAAGCTGTAGAAGTGGAATTGTATAAATATGAGTGTGTGGGGGGAAAAAAGTCTTTCTTTTCTGAAGTCTTCTGCCCGTTATTTGTTCTTCTGTCCAAGTACTCTTCCTTCCTTTAAGGTATATATTAAATAGTGCAGGATAAAGAAGGAGCAGCATTGGTGCAGCATGCAGAGTTCCCTACTGCTTGTGATAAGTAGTGAGGGTGGTGGGTGCAGCTCAGGGCAAGGAGGTGCAGTCTGGAGAGGTGGAATCCTAGGAACTCAGCAAGTCTTCGTGGGAGGAGAAGGGATTACAGCTACTGCTGCTGTGCACCATGAGGAGGAGCAGTGCAAAGCCAAGCCTTCACACCATGGTCCAGAGCTTTTTGGAAGAGAGTCAGACTAGAAAATGTCTTTCAGTATATTGGGAATTAATTTACATTTCTGCAGAACTAGACTGTGCAACTTAGGCTTTTGGGCAAATTAACCAAATTACTTTTAGGAATGTGAGTTAGCAGCTACTAAGACTCCACAACAAATGTTCACATGCAGTGTTTCACCTTAATGTAAATGTTAAGCAATAGTTCCTACTGGACTGATACTAAAATTGTACTCAGTCTCTGAGGAATATTCTGGCCTCAGAATACAAGATAGATAGGATATTGGAAAAAGAACAGCTCCCTGTTTTCTCCTTGCCATTCTGGAATACTGGATTGCCATGGGGCACTTGTACAGATAAGGTTTGCACTCCTCTCTGTTTCACTGCTTGTTCCTTTGTGCTTCTATTCTTTAGGAGGTTTAAATTTTCTCTCACCTGTAATGCAGGAAGCAGACTTCCATGAAGCTTGTGGGTTAGGTTATGGAAAGTACAGGAGATAAATTTCCTGAAGAGGAAAGATGGAGGAAAAGTAGATAGATTCAATTACTGAAGTATAACCCATCTTAAAAACAGTAAACGTATCTCAGTTTTATTATTAACTGCTGATGCTATTAGAAGAGATTCTTGCAATTAATATCCTCAATATAGCCACATTTTAATGAGTCTTTTTGTAGAGCATAGTACAAATAATAGTTTCTTTCTAAAGGACCATATTGTTAAATACATTTGCAATGACTAGACAATAGAATGTAATTTTGAATTAGTCAGAAATAAAGGCTTGATGAATTTATTTACATCTCTATTCTAGGATTGCTAAGCAACCAAGGACAAATGGCTTTATGTCTGGCTAGTATATTGTATTGCTTTAAAAAGCCTTTTAAAAGAACATTCGTTCTTTGGCCCAGGGATAAACTTATTGTAAGCAGAGTACAGCTTCTCTTGGATAATTTCTGGATTTTAGTACATGATCTCCACAGGCCAGTGTAGTCATATGGCTGAAACTTCCCCAGTTTGACATGTCTCTCTTTAATTTAACTTCATAACTACCATCATTGCCATGCTTCATGGTGGTGGTGTTCTTTCAAATTTGTTTGTTTTTATGTTTATTTTAATAAGCTGCAGTCACAGTAAGGTATGTTGAAATTGTGCACTATAGGTTCTTTATCTTCAGGAACATATAGGCAGCTCAACAATTTTGAGCATACACCAATTTCATCTGCAAGCATTCAGTGAGGAGTTATGTTACACACATGTTAAATCTTAAAACCTCCTCATTTCAACCACAGCAACCCTCTGACTGGTTTTATCTCATTTATTGGAAACTGTACTTTTTAATGTTGGTGTTTTATCCACATAGATTTACAGTTCCTACCTCTGACTAGCCAGCAAGCCTGTACACAGATGAAATGGAAGAAAAAAGTCTGGTTATGCCAAGCCTAAAGACTTGAAGTATAGAATTACAGTATATTTACTTGTTGAGGGACATGTGAAAAATATGTCTTAAGAGCCTATAATTGAACCTACATCTCTTATAAATTTAAGGAAATTAAATAGTAGTATAGTCATTACAGATTATTTTCTCTTATGGGTTGCATCAGACACCTCGGCACTTGCTACTCCTGACAGTAATTCCATGAAGAAGTAAAAAGCCTGAATAATAAAGGCATTGTTGAACTTTCCATCCAAAAGTATGTAGGCAGTTTCTGCATCTGAAAGTGTAAAGACTATTCTCAGAATGTCCAGAAAAATGCAAATCTTTATGGTATTCTTTTGTTGGGACCCTCACTTTGAAAAAAACTATTGAATTTCTTTTTGCTTACTTGATAGTGTCAAACCAAATGAGGCAGCTGCTAATTCTGAAAAAATTCATAGAAGGCAGAAAACCATCAGAAGTCAAAGTATTCCTGACACTGACTAGTAGTGCAGAAGACCTCTACAGTGTCATATAGTTCTTCCCAAAGATAAATCTGCAAACATAAAATACAGGGAATTCAGTTCCTTGTTAAGGTATCTGGCAGCTTTCAAATTTTTATTAGTTTTCTTTCCAGAAATGAAAAAATCCTCCCTATCCTTCTTGAGATCTTCATTTCTCTAAAATACACCTTATTCCTATTTCTCGTGCTTTTAATTGATTGTGGTGTTTGCCTGCCTCCTTGTGATTTTCTTTATAACTGCAATCCTGACCTGATGTGTTCCATGGTTTTGGCTTTGTGGTTTGTTTTTTTATTTTTTTGGTTGGTTTAGTTTGGGGTTGTGATTTTTTATTGTTGTTTCTTTGGGTTTTTTAATAGGCCATACTTGGCTACTGAATTGAATTGTGATGACTCTAGACATGCCATTTATTTATTTATTTATTCATTTATTTGTTTGTTTGTTTGTTTGTTTGTTTGTTTTGGACTTCACGTGTTAAACTGAAATGCTAATGATCAATTTGAGGATGTTACCATACTGTCGTGGTTTCAGTTAGAAACCAGACAGAAATATTAATTATGTATAGTGATTTAGGTTTGCCAATTTTGGATTTTCCCCACCAATGAACCAAATAAATGTGGTGGGTCTATTTTCTGCTGTGAGATAGGATTAGGAGAAAAAGCAAAGCAGGCTTAAACTTGAAAGGATATAAAGAAAGCTTTATTAACAGAACACAGAAAAAAACCCAAATAACAAGAAATCAGAATAAAACTTTCAGAACATCTTTCTTCTTCCCTCCCCAGTTACCCCCCACCCCGAAAAAAATAAAAATGCACAGGAAACAACACTCAGAAAGCTCAGCCAGCCCTCTGCCTCCAAAACCAGTTTTTCTTCAGTTCACTTAGGGAGAAAAGCATCTCTTGCTAATGCTATGGAAAACTCCTCACAAGGAAAGAAGTTCTTGTGGCATCAATTCTCACAAATAGCAGCCACCCGAGAGCTGCATTTGTGAAGTTCTTCCCATCTTTCACATTCTTCTCACAACTGTGATTCTGGTCCATGTTAATTCATTGAGGCGCTGTTTTTCAAGGATGAGCCGTTCTAGCATAAAATAAAAGTTCCTTTCATCCATCTCTGGGAACAGAGGTCTTCCCCTTTTATCTCCAGGACAAGGTTTCTCATCAAGCCTCTAACACTGGTGCCTCTGCTCATAATTGCGCTTAGAACACTACATCCTCCCAAAGCATTCCATGAATTTACAGGAGAAAAACCAGTCTGACATAGCAATAGCTTCACAAAGGAATTTCACAGCCCAAGCTTAAGGCAAACTGTTCAATCCCTTCAATCTAGGATTCGACTCTTTCTTTACTGACCTCAAAGTCTCATGTTGTCTCTCCATCGTTTCACCTTTCCCTTCTTCCTGGTTCAGGAGAGCACTGGTGTTCACTGTGTGGTTGTTCCCAGGCTGGATCAGCTGCAGTAGCTTGTGCAGAGTCCTGCAGTGCTGAGCGCTTCGTTCGGTGCCGCTTTCCCTGCAGAGCGCGGCTCGCCCCGCTCTCTCCGCTGCTGCACGGCTGCTGATGCACGGCTGCTGCTGCTGCTGCTGCACGGCGGCTGCTGCTGCTGCTGCTGCTGCACGGCCGCTGCTGCTGCACGGCTGCTGCTGCTGCTGCTGCACGGCTGCTGCTGCACGGCTGCTGCTGCTGCTGCTGCTGCTGCACGGCTGCTGCTGCTGCACGGCTGCTGCTGCACGGCTGCTGCTGCTGCTGCTGCTGCTGCTGCTGCTGCTGCTGCACGGCTGCTGCTGCTGCTGCCAGCTCTGCCGGCACGGCCCGGGCATCGGCCGGAGCAAAAAAACCCTGGCATCTCCAGTGGGAAGGGGCTCGACCCGCTGGGCAGGGCGCTGCGGGCTCCCCGGGGAGGGCTGAGTTTTACCATTGAAGGACTGGAAGTGTCTTTATTTCAACAGGGGGCAAAAGGCAGTGTCTGGGGGAAATAGCCAACAGACACTTTTGTGACAAATATGACAAAGACCACAACTACAGGGAAGGTATTTTGGGGTCTGATGTACTGGTATCCCAGAGGATGGGGACACACAATAAAAGAAAGCTAGCAAGCATTTTGACTCCAGCTTCTGTGTTAATCTTGCATATAGTTGAAAGTAGCTGTTTGAAGCAATTTGGAAGGTTAAAAAAAATAAAAAAATCCAGACAGGGAAACACTTAGGTTGCTGCAGTTGGATGTATGTGATAACTGAAATCAGTCTGTGCTGGACTTAAAACATCTGTCACTTAGCACATGCACATCACTTCCAGAGGCAGGCAGTGAGAGAATTCTGTAGATGAAGATGTGCAGTTTTTTGTTTAGTTGCAGGAGGCCCTTTCTTTTATTTGGCTGTTTTGAGGCAGGAAATTAGAAGAGACAGAATGAGTCTTGATAACATAGCTAGAAAACAGATGGCACTTCAGGATTCATAAGAACATTTTCATGTCCTATAACACGAGCATGTTCAAATGCAGCCCACACATTTGCATGATGAAACCCCAGATTAGCTGAATTCAGTGGCAAAATCTAAACTGATGATCACTCTGCATGAATACACTGTGACTCAGTATTCTTGAAGGAATGTTAACTTAGGAGAATCTTGATAGTCTGGGTAAAATTAATTCCTTTTTGTATTTAGTGGAGTTTCTGTTTTAAATTTGTGCACAGTTTATAAAAAGAATTCATATTTTTATTTCTTATTAAATTCTGCTTCCACCTTATTCTGAATAGTACCTCACTGCTCTGATACATTACTTTAGAGGTATTTCTTGAGGGGTAAAAACTTAGTTGACATTAGAAAGTGAGAGAGAATTGTCTTTAGCTATTTGTTTGTTTGTTTGTTTGTTTTTTTAAGAGAAGCTTTTCAGAGCCTCAAATGCTAATAGAAAGATTAATCATTACAATTGAGAAAATTAGTTGTTTGGGTTTTTATTCAAAGGTAACAGTAAAGTCTTTTTCTTCTTTTTAAGAAATCTCTCATAAATTTATGTTAGCAGCCTCATGCTAATGTTTTGGAAATTTTTTTTCTCAAATACAGTCTTCCCCTACCCTATTATTTGATTTTAGTGCATATGGTTTTCCATAACTCCATCCAGACATACCACTTGCAAGCTGAAGTTTTCACTTACTCTCATAAACTCTGATTTCTTTTTATGTATTTCATCTGTCTGCCATATCATCTCTTCTGCTGAGTGTTGCATAAAATATTTCTTATGAGTCAGTGTTGCAGCTAAGAGCAACTAGCTCTGAATCACACATTTCAGTTGATAGGGACTAGATCCTCCTTGTGGCTGGCCCAGACGTGTGTCTAGAGGGTAAAAACCAAAAAATGTCACCTTAATTGCCCTCAACCAGGTGCACCAGACATCACCCAAAGTGCTTGGAAATGCACAGACCCTTTGCCTACAAATACCATTCTAAACATGAATCCCATGTCAAAATAATTTTCCTTGGCACTATTAATCTTTGTCCAAGACGTAAATGCCTTCACTTGTCAGAAATTCACTTGTTCTTAATGAACAGGAATTGTGGTTACTTCTGCATCTGTGTTGTTTCTTGCACACAGTAATCACCCACGCAGGATGCTGTTCTCAAACAGTAAAGCAAGATCTAGTGTTAGACATGAAACACAGGCTATTTCCAAATTCTATAAAATGGTATCAGACAGAAATTAATGTAAGGTTTGAGGGAAAATTAAATCAAGAATTAGAATTTCAAATGTCCAAACTGTCATGTTATTTTTATCAGTACAAAAATGTATCTTGATTTCAGTAAGTTAGGCAGGAGTACTTGGAATTATTTCAATGAGTCTGCTATTGTCTGAAAACAGAAATGAGCAGCTTCATTGAGTGCAGTATTTTTGTATAGTCAGTCCCAATGCCTCCTCTTTGTAGAAATGTTTAACACAACTCTAAGTGCAGAGGTCAATAGCTCTCTGTGCCAAACCTGGCTGAGGTTTCATCCTCTAAACCAATTCCTGGCTGCTTCAGGTATACAAATAGCTGAACTCCTGTGCTTTGCTGCTTTATGCCATTGTACCAAGCATATTGACTTCATCTCTTGCCATGCACTAATGGAAGGATGGTGCATTTTGCAATGTGAAAAGGGGAAAATTTCCATTCCCTCACTTGATTATTTCTTTTGCAGAAGGCAGGCTGTTATTTAATGGCTTCTAAGTATCTTTAATGATACACAGAATGACTGCAGAAATGCTCACCCTCAAACTGGGATTTCTATACTGATCAAATGATTTGTTCTTCAGTGTCTCAGGCTTCATGAGATCTTTCCATTCACTTCACTGTACAAGAGGCTCTTCCTTTGCTCCTAACCCATTCCTATAAAATTCTCAGTTTCCCTGGCACTGCTTTCCATATGTATCTTTGCAAATATCTCGGGTCCTGAGGTCAGGTATCATGTGCCTTTGTCCCAGAAGCTGTGGAACACTCTCCCCGTTGAGCAGTGTGTCTCAGCTGACAGTCACCGCTGTGCTGACAGCGCGGACAGCCCCGCTCCCACTTTGTCCTTTCAGCCTTCGAAGCTGTAATCACTGCGAGCTGTCCTGAGATTTCCCTCTCTATTCTTCATTATTCCATGCGCTACATCGGGATCTCAGCGTGCTGCTAGATTCCTGCTCACTCTCAGGTGCCTGCTAAAAAGAAACTTTGTTTTCCTTGTCTCTCGCTTTGCGACAATTTAATGGACAACACGGAGCTGTCTCCTTTAGCAGTTCATGCAATTNCGCGGGCTCTGGCGCTGCTGCTGCCGGGGCGGCGGGGAGTCCCCTGGAGGACACGGCGTGTCCCGACCCCAGCGCCTCACTTGCTTTTATTTTTCACTGCCGGCGGAGTTTGCAAAGTTTGCTTCNTTTCCACTAATAAGGAATGAATACGAGTAGACAGAAGTGAAAAAACCCCACAAACATTTATTAACAAGCAGGATGCCAACAGGCGGGAGAAACAAAAGGTAAATGACNGAAACAGTTTCTAATTGTGAAATGCACTTTCTAAGAATGGCTGCAGTTACTAGCCCAAGGCTACCACAAAAGAGCGAGAGCTCTGCTTCCATCTTCGCTCCCGGTGCGGGGTCGTGCGGAACTGCCCCGGGNAGAGCGCGCCCCGCCGCGCCCAACATGGCGCTGAGGGACGCGGGGAGATGACGTCACAGCTGCGTTCCAACATGGCGCCGCCCAGGCGGCCCCGGGGACACGGGCGGGATGGCGGCGGCCCTGCCGGCAGGNGGGCGCTCAGACCCGATAACCGCAAGCTCTCCAAAGTAAGGGAAAAAAACCAACAAAGCCACAAAACCCTTTCCCTGAGCACAGCCCAAGCAGCCCGCGAGCAAACACCAGGCGGCGAAAAGCGGCAGAGCCCCGGGCGGGGCGGTGTTGGACGCGGCCGCACGCCCAGGGCCCGGGATTCAGGGTCTCCTGAAAGGGGCAGGGACAGCTGTGTGCGCAGAAAGACACGGAATTATTCACAGTGTTATTGTAGAACATTGGCTCTCCAGCACGGTTGTCTCTAACAGTCCTGTGGGAACTTCTAGGCCACCTTGTTTGTTACCATTTCTCTCATCCCCACGTCCTGTTTGCTGCTTTCTCATTCTGTCACCAGCCTGCTGTTGCTGGACTTCTCACAACCCACAGCTGGCTCATCTCCAGTTACACCCCTGTATGTTGTTAGATTTATCCGAGTACTCTTAGATTTATCCGAGTACTTATTTTTCCGAGTTGTTTCACCAACTGCTGCTGCCCCTTTTGGGAGGCTGTGGTGCTGTTCTAGTGTGATGTTCTGCTGATACATCAAATGGAGGATTCTTCTGGTGCATTGTTCCTGATATCACTGTAATTATGCCATTTACCTACTCTCTGCTATAAATGGAGGCTTGTGGGACTACTTATTTCTCTTAGATCACATAGGGCTTTAATAATTTAGCATCCTATTCATTTTTAGACACCCTGTGTCTTCGTGATGAAATATGTGTTTCCAAGCTTCTTTCAGGCCTTTATAAAACCAGATGTAAAACCATCTCAGCTTTTCCATATCTGTACCTCTTCTAAGGGAACTCTCTAGGAACAATTTACAAACTTTTCCCCCTTGGTATTGGGTTTCTAACCTGATTACATGCTTGTTTCCTGAGCTGTGACCAAATCTAAGTCAATGTCTGTTTTCATTTCATATTGCTGTGAGGCTTAGTGGGGATTTGCTTTCTGCACAGACTGTAAGAGTGGAGCAGGATTTAGCTCTGGGTAAGGGTGAAAGGCACAGGGCTGAGATACTTGGGAGCACTGTTCCCAGATTTTTAAAAGGTTTTACAAGTTCCACTTCCTGCTAGGAGTAATTTGCAATCGTGTGTGAATTATAAGTTATTTAAGCAGTGTTTTAACATAATATACGTCATACCAACAAGGTATAGTAATATATGAAGTGTCTGGTTTTGAGCTACAGCAGTCTGATTTCAGTGGAATCACTAGCCGCTTATTTTTATTCCTGTCTCAGCACAGATGTTTTCTGTTCCTAGCTGTGTTACCAGTGCTGCACTGAAAACATGACATCTTAAAGCAGCATTTCATAAGCACTGTAAAACCCAAGATTTTTTACTGTTAAGGTATTTTAACACCTTGGGTAATTATAGTATAGGGAAGCTGAAATTCAGGCATAGTCGACCCCTCCCCACTCCATGTTGTGTTGCACCAGTTGGGCTTGAGTTGTTTTAATGTTGAAAGTCTTTGGGGCAGTTTTCAAATGCTCTTTAAGGCACTCAAAGAGAAGAAAGTTGCTAAATAAAATTTTCTAGACTGTCTTAAGGCTCTGTCGCCATTTGAACTTCAGTTTTCAAACTTGATGTAGAAACCATTTGCTTCTTTCATGATTGTATTGTCCAGACTAAAGGCATCATTCAAATCTCATACCCTTGTCAGCTCAAATCAAAGTCTGATTCTGTTTTCACTCCCATAAATCTGGAGCTGAACTCAAGGATAGGCAAGGGAGAAGATACACTGGCACTTGGAGAAAAAACTTATTTGAATTTAGGCAGAAAATTCAGGTGTTTCCGAACAGTTCCAGATAAATTACTTCTGAGGTACCTCATTGAATTATTTTAATTACAACATTAAACTTTTTTCTTAAAATGTACTGTTGGCAAGACTTAATTGTTAAAATAAATGGAACTTCATTTTCTTAAATTTTTTTGTAATTTTTCAGAGAGGAAATCATTTTGGTTGTTCACCCTTCATTATTCCTATAAAGAAAAGCCAGTTTCAAGACAATATAAAACAGTGTCTTTACTAACATATTAAAAAAAAATAAAATCTAAAAGTATTCATGTTCCCTGGCATATTTCTACTAAACACACGAAGACCAGAAAGACTCCAAGCTATAGGACTAGAAAAACGTGTAGCATTTATGTACATAGAATATGGAAATCTTTAGTTTAAAATACCAGATCATTTACTTACAGTTTTTTTTTTTTTAATTTACTTTTAAAATACAAATTAAAAACACTCTACTCTTTCTTTTCCATTCCTTTTATTGTCAAGTGGACTTCCAATTAAAGTACGCAGTTTTTTACAGCAAAGAAAGGGTGATTTCTTTGTGAATGGTTCCTCTCAAGGATTGTTTTGATTGTGTGGTTTCAGATGCTGCACAACAAGCACGTGATGGTTCGTGTTGGAGGAGGCTGGGAGACCTTCGCAGGTTACCTGCTGAAGCATGACCCCTGCCGGATGCTGCAGATCTCCCGAGTCGATGGGAAAACTTCCCCAGTCCAGAGCAAGTCTCCAAACCTCAAGGACATGAATCCAGACAATTATCTGGTGGTTTCTGCCCATTACAAAACCAAGAAGGAGATTAAGTGAAATAAGCTTCTCATGTGAGTGGGACTTTGTGTATGTAGGTCCAAATTATTCTCCCGAGTGTAGTGAATTTAGTTAATGCTTTAAAAGGACTTTGGAAAATTTAACACAGACTGGAAATGACACCCCATTTTGAAGATCTTTGAATTTAGAACTATTTATTTCTAGTACTGTATCTTTTATAGCAAATTACCCTTGATAGGCTAATTACTACAATCAGATAATAAATAGACATATATTTTTAGCCAAATTATTACTCTTTAATATGTGAATGTATACTTAGAGCTACATAAAGGAGTGCATCCTGTTAATGGAAGAAAATAAACAATGAAATATATTTGTACGAAAATCTTATTACTTTGAATCCCTGACTGTTAGGCTAGTTGAAATATATATATGCAGGTGGAAAATGGGTATTTGGCAAAATTATTTGGTAATGTCTCTTGAAACGAAATAAAAACTGACTATTTGTATGTTTTGCAATCTTTTCTTAATTAATAGAATATAATGGCTTATTGCATGCCAAACAGCTTCTCGAAGCCATTACTTAAAATAAAGCCCAACAAACCCCTTCCCCCCGTGTCACTGTTTGAAGCTGGAGACATTGCTGAGTGTTCAGGCTGTGTGGAGATCCTTCCTGGTTTTCACCGAGCTGCCCAGTGCAGAAGCAGGGGAGGGCTTACAGTGCCCCTGCCTCTCTGGCAGTGCAGCTGCTCGCTCCCCCAGTGAGGAGATTTCTGCAGCCCACAGGGGAAGCAGGAACACTTGCACAGCCCTCAGAGCCAAGGAGGAGCTTCAGTCCCTCTGGAGTCCCACAACATGGCACTGCTCTTGGATATAAGCTTTTCCTTCCCCTTCTTTTTAGTGTTGTTGGTCATGTGAAATGTGAACTCTTCATTACCCTGTAAATAGAGTGATTCGTATTCTCCTAAATCATTCACACACCTCTAATATAGCTAAAGGTGTTTGTGGGCTTAGTTCATTATTTTGGCTACTTTTCTATGTTTATATTTGGTAATTTATGTGCCTTGTAACATCCTAGAAAAATCATTTTATAGGATTGTTTCACTGACTGTATAAATTTTAAAATGAAATAAATTTTTTAAAATACTCATACGTTTTCAAACTTATTATTTGTAATGTCTCATCTCCACCTTGCTGCTGCCAACTGGATGCCTACAATACACAACACTGCTTGCTGCCCTAATAATGAGCTGCACAAAGAAAGGGGCAAACAGATATCACAGAAATACTCAAATTTTATTGAAAATTAATTTTTCATTGCAGGGAAAAAATTCAAAGGCATCCTTGAAATAACTTTTTTAGTACTGACTAGTATTTTCCTTTATTCTCTGACATTAAATTTTTAAAAAATGGTCTTATGATCTGCTCCTGTGGTCTTTCAAATTAACAGCAAAATGTCTGTGGGCTGGAAAGGATCAAGACCATCTTTCATGCTCCGTGTGTTATTAAAATCAGCACGTAGTATCTCACTTCTGTGCAAAAGGCTGCCTCACCAGCTGAAAGTACCTGCTGAACACTAACAGTTCCAATTGCTTGGTGCAGCAGACAAAGGAGCAGGACGTAATTCCAAGGTTGCAGCCTTTTATTCTTATTTTGAAACACTTTCTAGGGAGATTAAACATAAATTCAAGCAATAAATCTTTTGAAAAGCCATAGGAAGTCTCAGTTGTTGTAGAAGTTGTCATATGCCCTCCATAAGGGAGCAGAAAACAGACTACAAGCAACATCATTTTATAAAAAATGTAGCATAGCTGGAAAAAAAAATCATTATCTTAATATAAGCTCTGAGAGATCTGTTTTAAAATGAAAAGGGGAGGAAAAAAATAATTTTTGAACATGTGAGATGTTTATTTAGAAATAATGATTAGTTTTTTAAACATAATTAGTTGGATTTCACAAAATCATTGAGGTTGAAAAGACTTCCAAGATCTTCAAGTTCAACCTTTATTTCCACCATCCAAGACTAAGTTTGTGTTGTTATTATTATGTTGGGGTTTTTAATATTTGAAAGGGTTTACATATTAATAAATCAGAGCACATAACCAAGGTATTTATAAGTTTAATAGTAAACTTCAACAGTCCCAGTAAATTAAAATCAAGATTTGAAACTAAACTTGACCCCCTTTATGTGCTTGGAGTGTACCTATCAAAATAGTCTTGTTTCAGGGTACTCAAACGTCTTTAAAAAAATCACATTTAAACTCTGACTTGAACTTTGCCAGTTCCAGACTATAGGATTTTATTTTAAAGTATTGCCAGTGGCACCTGATGTAAAAAGCATGCAGGTGGGACTTACTGCTTTTGACTGCATTGGTGTGGGTGTGAATAGCAGAGGAGGAAATGAAACCATGGATAAAGTAAAAGAATGCAGTAAGCTGGTCAGTCTGGAAGAGGGGGTTGCAGGATACATTGCTTATCTGATAAATAGTATTCTTTCAATGGCTTTAAATTAAAGTGTTCATGGCACTAATGCAAGCAGAGGCCTGGATGACAAGAGACATGGCTATTTGCTCCCTTTGCAGTTTTGGGGGAAGCAGTATGACAAAGAACAAAGAGAAAAATGTTTGCAGTTTAAACTACCCCAAGTGACCAACTAAGTGTAAGTGCTGCTTAAGTGTCTGCAGGACACCTACTGTTGATGTTAGACTAAAATTCTCATTCCAAATTAATGCCTGAGATACGTTTTTGTAACTCAGTGCATTTTCACTAGACTTTAAAAATTAAAGTCAATAAAGTGACGAGAGCAACTGCAGCAATCAAAGGAAACCAAAGGCAGTCTTCAGCCAAGGACACAGACTTTTTCAGCCCAAACATCATTATATTAATACAGAAAGTTCTGCCTTCTCAACTCAATTCTGAAGGCTAAGGCAGGAAACTGTGTCAAGAATGCACTCCCAGGACAACACTGGGCAGTATCCAGACATGAAAAACCAAATACATAGTTCAAGGGATAAAAAAAAAAAGTCTCTAGAGTCTTCCCTAGGTCATAAATGAGGCAATTGCAGTACTGAGCCCATGCATAATGTGCATAACGCTTTCTGGGGAAAAGAACATGTTTTTGCATTGCAAATACTCCACCTGTACAGGTAACACAGGAACTTTTGGGAATGAAGGAACTGTTCCCGTTCTGAAATCCTGAGGCGGGCAACATTGCCCTCTTGTGGGAAGAAATGAAAACAACTAGTAACAGGATTTGTATTTTCATGTTTATCTTTCAGTATTCGTTATATTTACAGACTCAAAAGAAATCCACGTGAGAAAATGAGAACAATTATTACGCACTTAATAAAACAGCATTCTTGATCTAAGTACACAGGATTTATAAAGGTTTCTATTTTTTCTTTTAACTAGTCACAAAATTATTCCATTTCTAAGGACCCACAATGACTCTACTTTTCTTTTTTTGAAAAAGGCACTAAATTCCTAAGCAGTCCAAGAGTCATTAGGAAACAGAAGAGAAATGCTGTCATCTGCATATTCAAATACATATATATATATATGAAAAACTTTCTACAAGAGGACATGGAGAGAAGTTTAATTGTAGTGCTTGAAATAAGCATTGAAACCAACACATGGGCACCTGAGCTTGCTCAGGCCAGTCATACACAGACAGACAGACAGACAGACATCAGCTGACCAGACAGCATCCACATATTGAATGACTACACATAAGGAGGCCACTTCCAGCTGACAGGAAGTCTTGACAGGGCAGCAATAAAACATGCATGGAAAACAAACAAAATTGGCAAAACCATAGTGTTCAGAATTAGTTCTTAAGTTTCTCTGTGAATGTTTCCACATCCATTGTCCCACAATGGCAAAGTACTGCTGAGTTTTCAGATGTAAACAGCAAAAGCCACATGATGAGTAAATGCCACTTGGCTGCAGAACCTGACAGGTTATTGGCAGTAAACATCAATCATCTTCTCTTCAGAAGTCCTGTTATCCAACCTGCCACTAAAGAAACAAACAAAACACACCACAGGTTTGTATGAAGATAAGGAAAAGAAAGAACCCAAACCAAACAAACCACAAGACTGTCAAACTACAATAAATTCTCCATTCACCTATAAATTCTCAATTCACCTTTTACCCCAGCAAGTGATGAGATGCAGTGTTATCAGTGGCAACAAACTCCTGCCCTCCTGAGTCAGCTATAAGGGCAAAAGATGGAGGTGTGCAAAGCCTGAGTTTCAATGGTCAGATACATCTATTGTTTTGGAGAGACTGTCATTCTTCATTAACTCTCTGCCTGGCCTCCTGAGGTAAAGTTCACATTAGAATAGCAATAGTAGTAAATTTCACATTTATATTTTCTCTCTGCCATCCCTGCTGTCTTTCTGTCCTAGTGATGAAGCCTCATTAAGAACACTGCATGATAATGACAAATGCTTCCATTTCTATTCCATTTCCTTTGCTCTTAGTTTTTCCTCAAGTTATTCACTCTTCTACATGACAAAACAGGATTTTCACAGGGAATATATGGGCAGTTGAATCATATTGTTTCTTTCTAAACTTACTCTCAGTCCTCCTTCTCCTCCAGGTCGTGAAGCTGCAGTTCTTCTTTCTATTTCTTCCTGTTTCTTTTTCTTCTGCTCTACAGAGTAAACATTCTTAATACCTCGAGAGGAAGCCTGGGAGAAAACATATTTGAGTAAGACTAAGTTAGCTATTTTTTCTGGAGAGAAACCAAACTGCAAGTGTTGGCAACTCTATTTTATGAACTGTGGTTTGTATGAAAAGACTGAAGCACTCAGTAATGCTTCAGTAATGCTATGATTATATTAAGGTAGCCCTTTCAGGATATTTCCTCATTCTGTGAGCTCTTGGTCCCATAGGTAAGTGAGGGTGTTTTTGTTTCACTTTGTTATACATCCAGCTGAAGAGAATTAATCCTCAGATGCAGAACCAGAACTTCCCTTCCAAAAAGTCCACAAATTATTAGTCCCTGGTTTTTTCAATGTCAGGGCCTACTTTTACCCTCAAGAACAGGGGAGAAAAAGAGCTGTGTTAGGGGTGCTAGCCCAGGCTGTGAAGAAGCTCAACTTTTAATCTGTGATCTGTGAGAAATACCCTGCATGACAGTCTACCCTTCAACATGTCATAGGGTGAGTGGGTAGCAGGAGTACCAAATGAAAAATCTGTCATGAACTGACTGCTTCACATCCTTGTGGGACTGGTTAACAACGACCTAGACTGGCAGGAATATCAGAATTAGACAGGTAACACCATAAAAAAGAAATAGAAAAATGCTTTTAAGAACTGATTCTTATCTAAGTTTAGGGTTATAATAACATAGCAGAAGTTAAACAAAAGATGCTAAAACCTACCAAGGCAAAACAGCAATGTTCTCACCTGAATTTCAAGGTCCTGACAATAAGCTCAATTCTCAGTAGGGTAGTAAGATAAGTCTTACCACCAAACACCAACCTACTTAGTTCTCTGCCTCTTAGGAAACTGGCCTTCCAGCTGAGTCAGGCACCCAAACTGTCTGCAGCACCCCAAAAGGAAGAACAGCTCACATGATGTCAGGAGAGATAACGAGCAGCTAAGCAGCATGTACAGGAGCACACCCAGCAGAGAAGGAAAGCCATCTGATTTACTCTCTTGTCCCCTCAAGGACCAAACTAAATACGGCTGCTTGCAAGACATCTCCATTACCCAACGTTCAGAGGCTAAAATGACCTCAAAGAGAGTCCTGAAAAATCCTGGCAGATGCTTTATCTCTTTATCTTCCAAGAAAACAAGAAGTAACAGAGAGTGATACTTCAATTTTTCTTTCTCTGGGTCCCACAAAGCTTCGAGGACATCCACAGCCCTAGCTGCTTCATTTCTCCTTCCTCTCAGGAAAGCTTTTCAGCCAGTTAAGAGCTAGCTATTCCCTACAGTTATGCTTAAAATCTCTTTGTGACTGAAACCCATTTGTGATTGAAAATAACATGTGGATTGCTTTTAGTACATAGAATGACACAAAATCAACAGTTTTAAGGAGTCTAACCCATCACTCAGCTGTTGCTCCAATTATTTGGTTACCAAACACCCTTCAAACCAGGTCAGCATGTTCCCCATGCATAACAGTCAATTTCAATTACACACACTCAATATTTAATGTCACTAACACATAAATAACAACCCTTGCTCTTCACAGTTCAGCTGTGGTCTCTAAGACACACCATTCAAAATCTACAATAAGTAAAGAGTATATGCTATAAGCCTTTTTTAGAGGTATGTAAGGAAAAAAAACAACAGGCTAGCTGTTCTGCTAGAACATTTGTATCCTGCCTCTCCTAACTCTAAAGACATTGAAGCAGTTAAAGCTTGGCAACCTTAAAAAGATAAAGTTAATACTATGACTTTGCTGGAATCTAAGCTGATAAACATGTTCAAACTTTTGCCTTGATGATAAACAGAACCTGCAAGTGCATACAATTCCCATTTTTAAGAAAAGCACAGTACAAGTGCAGTACCACTTGAAATTGCCACTGCAACAATTGTTTGACCATTCTGGTTGGAATATTTCTCCATCTTTTGTTTTCAAGTCTTAGAATAAGGAAAAAATAATGTTGAACTTGCCCTTCCAGTTCTTCAGTTGTTTTATAAACTACTGTAAAACATCTCCCATCCAAACAAGCTCAGTTACTTTGCAGTGGTCTTAAAGCACCTACCTAGCTGTGAAATTTTTAATATATATAAAAAAGGTATAAATGTACAACATAAATAGTATTAGGAAAGTACTTAATGACAACTCCCACATTCCAAACATGATATCCAGTGTACCAGAGAAGCCACAGCTATTCGCCCCATAAACCAGTTATTAAAAAATAATTTCAATAAATGACATTTTATCAGACATTACCTCCATCTGCCTCTTTTCAGCAGCTTCTGCTAGTTGTCTTCTTTTTATTTCCTAGATGTAATGTTAAAGACAGTGAAATTCTACTTCAATATAGTCTTTGCATACTTTTTAAAGTCTTAATTTTTAAGTCAAACTGTGATGCTAACTCCCACAAAATGTCAACTTCAAGTCAATTAGCATCATCTTCCCATGCACTGCCAGCCTGCAAGAACGAAGCGTTTTTAGTGACTAATATGCCAGAAGAGCAGCTGCTGACATATATACAGTCAAACCCCACCAGAAATTGTTATTCAGCTGTTCTGCACCTTCACTCAAAAACCCCAGACTAGGATGAAACAGTATGCAGTGTATGAAACGCCCTTTTAGAGTGTGGAAAGGGGGATGCTTGCTCCTTTCCTTCTCCCCCATGAAATACTCAGATGAGGGGTACGAAGCAGAGACGGGCTCTCCCTGACCCAGGAAAACTGCCATGCAGCCGAGGGTAGCTAGAAGCGAGCATCGCTACGCACTAGAGAAAAAAGCCCAGCTTTTCCTATTTCTTGTAAAAATGGGGGCGCATTGGCCACAATTCTGCACTGACTCGTCCCACGCGAACCGCCCGGTCTCCACACTCCCACAGAAGCGGCCGTGTGCGGGGAGAGCAGCGGCGGGGTCTGGGCCCGAGATCGGGGCCCGGCCCGGCACGGCCCGGAGCTCTCCCCCCGCAGCACAGCCCGGCCCGGCAC
>VXBS01003902.1:97572-246155 GCA_013400255.1 Sitta europaea | reverse complement strand
GCAGCCGGCATTCCCCGGGCCGCAGCTCGGCTGCTGGGGCCGGCGCGCATCCAGTTCGGCTCGGCTGCTTCAGGGCTCGCTATGGCTCTTCTGTTATTTTTAACTCTTTTTTCTTAAGAGAAAGAAACGTCTTCCAGTTATTTATAGTAGACTCCAGCATTACCGTATTCAGCATTTCCTGAATTTGAGTGTTGGTGCATTATGTGAGCTGTATGAAATGTATTTGTCATAAAAGATCGTGCAGTATCTGCCCAGCTTCTTGTCTTCCTCGGTAATTTTGAACAATATCTATCCTTTTTGCAGCCGTGTTCTTGTCCTAGCATTTATTTCATGAGCTTGTGCTGCCATACCTTACTGTGAAGTACGAATTTAAGCTTTTGTGTTTGTTCCCTGCATCTGTAATTAGGCGTAGAATCATGTCACTGGGGTAGAATCGTAGAGTGGGTTGGGTTGGAAGGAATTTTAATGACCACCTAGTTCCAAACCCTCTACCATGGGCAGGGACACCTTCCACTAGACCCGGCTGATCCCATCCTGCCTGGGCTTGGACATTTTCAGGGATAGGGCACCCACAGCTTCTCTGGGCAACCCCTGCCACTGCCTCGCTACTGTCACAGTAAAGAAGTTCCTCTTAATACCTAAACTAAATTTACCCTCTTTCAGCTTAAAGACATTCCCTCCTTAAAGCCTTACAATTGCACGTTCACGTAAACCTCTCCAGCTCTCTGGTATGTATATACTGAAAAGGGCTTTAAGGTCACCCTGGCATCTTCTCTAGGTTGAACAAACCCAACTCTCTCACCCTGTCTCCATACTAAAGGTGCTCAAGCCCTCTGAGGATCTTCCTGGCCCCCTCTGGACTCTCCAACAGGTCCATGTGCTTCCTCTGTCAGGGACTCACAAGAGCAGAGCAAAGGGACAGTCACCTCCCTCCACCTGCTCCTCACACTGCTTTTCCTGCAGCCCAGGCTGTGCCTGGCTTTCTGGGCTGCAGGTGCACATTGCTGGCTCACCTTGAGCTTCTCACACCCACTGCCTTCCCCTGAGGACGCCTCTCAATCCATTCTTTGCCCAGCTTGTATTTGTGCTTGGGATTGCCCTGACCCACCTGCAGCACCTTGCACCTGGCCTTAAACTTCATGGGGTTCATACAGATGCACTTCTCAAGCCTGTTAAGTCATCAGAGGGGGTTACTGGGTTGCTGAAAAAAGTAATTAGTAATTAGACATGGTGGAAGCTTCCAGCAGCTCCTCACAGCAGCCATCCCTCTGGCCTCCCTGCTACCAAAAGCCAGGCCATACAAAACCAATACAATAACATAGGAAGATGTTTATTGAGAAGTAGTAGAAACACGATCACAGTTTTCTGTGTCAGAAGGCCTATATGTTGAGGGGTTTCAAAGTTGATGATTTTCACCCTGAAGCTTTAACCTTTCAGTGAAGTAACTTGGATTGAGATCCTTTAATAGCTCTGTATTTTGGGGATTTCACCATAACTCAATACTAATAGATGGGCAGGTTTGCTTGTTTTAATGCTTTGTGAGCAGTTTTGTCTACTCCTCCCACCATGTCAAATAACATTGTAGTGATAGAACAAGTTGGTTGTGTAATTAAGTTTAAAAACCCCATACTTAACACTGTCATTAACAGTAGTAGTTTTCTTTTAAATAGGGCTTCTAGGCTGATTGGATTGAGGTTTTTACTTGTCTGATTAATTATATTTAGTGAGTTTTGAATATCTGATTTAACAAAAAATACATATTGAAAATATCTGTGACCTTTCTGCAGGGTTTTGGGAATGCATCAGAAGATCTGATAATTTGTTATTGATTCATTTGTAACAGTTAATTACGTTGATATTTTTGCAAGACTAATATCGAGTTGTGCCAAAATCTGACTTTTATGAATGTTGATTACTGTCTATCTCTTATCTTCTTGATATCCAGCAGGTGGTACTATTGACACAAAAATATCTTCTATTTTCCAAATCGCTAACCACATCATTAATTTACTGTTTTGGTTTGATATTACACACAGTTGTATTATTTCTATTGCATGTAAATCTGGAGAAAACATTTCTGGCTGATAGTTTATAGAGTTATCATGCCTATTTAATTATTTAAAAAGTAAAACTCTTTCATGATTAAATTATAGTTGGATTTTAATTTGGGACTGTTCAGTTGCTTATCATATCTTTTAGTTATTTGAATTTTAAACTTTAGGAATCTTTATTCAAGAGAAGACAAGTGTCTGTAAGAGTGGCCATGACTCAATTATAACTCAGGTTAGGGAATCAGGAGTTCTTACTTTTGCCACAGGCAGTCCTTGAAGCAATGAAGACAGACCACTTTGCAGGAAAACCAAAGGAACAACTTAGTGTCAGGCCTTCTGCTGGAAAAGCAACTGCAGCATCAGTGGATGCTTATATACATCTCTGTGGCCCTGATGTTCCTCACAGCCATTAGCCACCAGTTTCAACGTCAGTGGGAGGCAACTGAAGCTCCAGTGCTGTCACTGGTTCCACGGGAGCAGGTGCAGCCCTGATGGGTGGTGATGTGTGGCTGGAGTCTGCCTGGGCTGGCAGGGCTCCCGGGCTGACACTCCACAGCAGTTCCACTCAGTCACTCCCACTTTGCTGTTCCTTCTCTGGCTGTATGCTTACATGCCACCGTGCTTGTGGAGTGAAAAATTAAAGGAGACAATCAATATCTGTCTGTTAGAGAGTTCTTGTGACTGTGTAAATGCCACTTGGGATTAAGATGAGTAACTTGTGGAGTCCTGTCTGTTACAGACCAGCAGTCAGGCTGGAAAGGAGAATTTCCACCCCTGTCCTGGCCTCTTCAGGACCATTTAGGTACTTGTGTTGGTTTTGCACAGCCTGGCTTTTGGTAGCAGCGGGGCCACTGAGGTGGCTCCTGTGAGGAGCTGCTGGAAGCTTCCAGCATGTCCAGCAGAGCCAGTCCCTGATGGCTCTGAGGATGGACATGGCCAAGGCTGGGAAATTAGAGAGGTAGCCTCTGTGATGACATACTTTAGAAGAAAATCAAAACAAAGTGACGCAGTTTTTTTGCTTCAAGTTAGAGAAGAGGAGGAGGAGCAGGTGAGAACATGTGAGGGAAACAACACAGAGACACCAAGGTCAGTGGAGAAGGAGGGGCAGGAGGTGCTCCAGGGGCCAGAGATGAGATTGCCCTGCAGGCTGTGGTGAGATCATGGTGAAGCAGCCATGGGGATCCACAGGGGATGCACAGATCCAGGGGATGCACAGATCCACCCCCAGCCCTGGGGGTCCAGGGGATGCACAGACCCACCCCCAGCCCTGGGGGTCCAGGGCATGCACAGATCCAGGGGATGCACAGACCCACCCCCAGCCCTGGGGGTCCAGGGGATGCACAGATGCACCCCCAGCCCTGGGGAGGTGCCCGTGCCGGGGCAGGGGATGCCTGCAGGGGGCTGTGACCCAGCGGCAGAGCCGGTGGGGAGGGGGCCCTGCTGCCAGGCTGGAGCAGCCTGTCCTGGGGGCTGCACCCCGGGGGAGAGTGAACCATTTTTGGGAGGACTGTGTGCCCATGGGAGAGTGTCCCAGGTTGCAGCAGGTGCGGTGGGGCTGCTGCTCCTGAGAATGGAACCACGCAGAGAAGATCACAGAGAACTGAGTCAAGGCTCAGTCCCCCGATGGTAACACCCCATTACCATTCAGTTTAAAAGCTTCAGGATCAACGTCCTGCCCCCTCTTTTGCACCCCCTTCAGTAGAATAAACATCTCTGCAAATGTCACAGAGGTGGTGGTTGCAACAAGATTCTCCTGATTTCAGGGCAAAGGTGGCCCAAAGTAGAGGAGGGGGAGTGATGGAGTGGTTGAAAAAGAAAATACTTTTATTGTAAAAGAAAAGCACAGGGACAGTGCCCAGAAAACCAAATGCTAGGGAGAAGCCCATTCCAAAGACTAGTAACAAGGGAAAGACAACAATATATAGACTCAGGAGGGGAACGTGCTAGAAACATGGCCACAGAGGGAAACCCCTGTCATGCATAGAGGCACTGTAGGGACTGTGCTGAGCATGTCCATAAGATGCTTTTGTCAGTCCAGAATGCCCCAGTTAGACACTAATTAGGGACTGGTAAAAAGAACATCCGTTTACAGTTACCATATCCAAGCATAAATTTGCTTCATGAAATACCTTCTGTTTGAGTACAAGGGCATTTAAACCCCAGAGGAAGATTTCACTGCTTTTCAAGGTCACTTTGCACTCTGTTTGCCTTTGTGCTGCTACACAGGCTGAAAAATCACTGTGCACTAGGCTCCTTTCCAAGCCATACAGCAATGCTTATTTTGCTTCCTCAATGTTAGCAGAGGTATACTTAGAGTTATTTGTTATAAAATGACCAAGTAAAACTTGTAAAATTTTCTAAGTAAAATTTCCCCCACAACCGGATGAGAGTGGGAGCAGATGATTCTTGGCCTTTGTAGATTCTGATTGATTTCTGAAGGCACCTGATATTCTCTAGCTCTGCCTGCAGCACCATTTTCATATCTTGAAATGGAAAGGAATTGAGCTCTTGCACCTCTTGCTTCTGCATGTCAAATAACCCTCAACAGTTTGACACAGGGGTTTACAGTCTGTTCCCTGCTACGAAATCTGGATTTCAAGAGATTGGTACAGCTGTAAAGCACCCTATTCAAAAACATATTCTGGCTGAAATTTTGTCCTGTTCAAAATTGACTTGATACTGCTGCCCTAACACTCTCTGTTTCTTTTTCTCCTGGCTGACCTCTCACTAATATGGGTCACTGAGTAGAGTTACACCTTTAGATTTGAGAAATGCTGCAGCCCTTGCCAAAGAGAGTGGGATAGAAAAAGTGGGCTGTGGGAGCAGGGACACTGTTCAGAGTCCTCTACAAGGCTCTTGTATTTTCATACATAAGTGTACTGTTTGTGTGTGTTTACATTGTTCAGTTTTTTATAAAAATCTCATTCATTTGCTTATTGGGGAACACTTGGATTCACTCACATTTTAAATCAGTGTTGCAGGGATGGGGGGAAACCCAAAAAGGGAAGGACACAGGCATGCACTTTTTTTCTTTCATCCTGGAAATGTGGCTTAAAAATTAAACCTTTACCTTAAGGCAAAAGTAATGCACACTGTCTCTACCAAAAGAAGGCATCACAAATTGATGTTTGTGGTCAACACATGCTGGAATGTCTGACAACATCCTTGACATATAATAAACAGTATGCTTGACATCCTGTAGTCATAGGCCTTCATTGAGTAATTTTTATTCTAGTGAGTCTTAAAAAAAAAAAATCCTCCCAGTTCCTTCTTGTCATCAAGTCTAAGATGTTAAACTGGAGATAACAATGATTTTCTGAAAGTTGTCTATTATTAAAAAGTCAGAAGCAGTAAGGGTTGAATATTCAGCTTGTGTAGAATAGTAGCACCTACAACATAATTGTGTCAGAATAGCAGGATAGCTATCCTGGACTCTGCCAAGCTGCTCTTTCCTTCTAAAAAAGCTAAGATCCAACAGGCAAGAATAATCTCCAAGTAAAGGCTCACTGTTCCCTGGAATGTCTCTAGAAATGTTCCAGAGTAAAGGAAATAATTTTGAGCCCTAGGAAGCGTCAGTCTTGGAATGAGGAGGGAAGGTTTTGTCACTGGGATTGTCATGGTGAAAACAGCTGTGTGAAGGAAGCTTGCACTGACAGCATGCTTGGGAGAGCAGAGCTCCAGCTGGAGCTTGTGCCAGACACCTGCTTGTAGGCACAGTCCTGGATCCATGTCTAACTGTGGTGTGAGAGAAGGGAGTTCAGGTGACCTCCCCACTAAGTCACAGCTGCACTAATTACCAAAGAAGAGAAACAGCCTTGCTCTTAATGGGTCACAGCTGTGTCTAATAAAGATTGGGATGGTAAAAGGGGTGGGTTTGCTGGGCAGGGAGAGCTTTTTGAGGAAGAGGACCTGGAGGAGGTGGGAGGAGGAGAGCTCCAGAGGGCCCTGAAGAAGAATGAGCCAAGGGAGAGAGTTGCTGCTGTAGAAGATCTGCTGTGAGGTCAGTCTGGGTGTGATGGAGTTGGAGCCTGCTGCTGGGTCCTGCAGGCAGAGTTGAGCTGGGGAAGGCTGTGTTCAGAGTCAGTGATATTTGCAGCCATGGTGCAGCAGGAGATACCCAGCAGTCAGAGTCTGCAGTTGGGCCCTGCAGTAGGAGGTGCTGTAATCAGGGTCAGGGTGGCAGAGCTGTAAGGAAGAATAAATCAGGATCCTTTTCAGGTTGTTAAATATCTGTGTCTTGGCTCATTGCTACCCCTGACTAGAGGTCTGCTGTAGCATCTAATGTTACTTCCTTTCATTTGTTTGTTGCATAATAAAGCTACAGGGCTCTAGCAGCACCTTGAGCTTTATCAAGAGAGTGAACTCAATATCTGTGAAAATGGGAGGACTAGGAGCCAAGTGTGAGGTCTTAGGCTGAAATTGGGTTATCTGTTTGATACAAGGGATTTTTCTGTTGAAATAAGGATGTCCAAAGAAGGGCAACAAGGGTGGCACTTGGGGAGATTCTTCTGTATTTTAAAAACAAGTAACCTTTCATAAATACACCATCCTCTAGTTGCTTTGTCACCACTGTTGAGTGACCTCTGGGGCAGAGACAACTCTTTCAATTTAGAGTTCTTTTATTTTTTTTCTTTTTTGACTGAACTGTCTTGTTTTTGGATATTTGTAAGCATCTTTTGTACCTGAGATGCCCTGACATAGCAGACAAAATACTGAGGAAATGCTTTTGAAGATCAAGATAGGAAAAAAGGGCATCCTCTTGTCCTTGAACATTGCAGTATTCTTGTCCAGGAAAACTGAGAAGTGATAAGTAAGCCCTTTAATTCTGACTGGTAAATTAAAAAGACAAAACAATCCCATCAAATGATTACAAGGTTAAATAATAAATAATTGAAGTTAAAAATGTTCAGTTTAGTTTTGCTACTTTTTTTTTTTTTTTCTCAGCCTTATTTCTCTTGGTTGTTTGGAGCATTTTGAATGCAAAATACTTTGTACTCACATGTAAACTGTATTTTTTGAATTCATTTTTCAAACCAGATGTGCATTAACCTTTACTAAAAAGAAATCTTCAATTTCTTGTTTCAAGTAGTGTGAAATTCTGGCCTTATTCACGTATCTTCTGTAAGCTGCTCTGTGGGGTTGATTTTGGTGAAGTTGTTTTACATCCATCAGAGACTTTGCACTAACCTTACAGCTAATCTAATATTAATTAGTTTCCCATAAGTTTATTGTTGCAATTAGAAGTATTTATCAGGTTGGGTGTTATACTAATCTTTCACTGAAGAGGACTGGCAGTATCTGGGTTCCTGGCTGAGCTAGTGACAGCAAGAGGTCCCCAAGGCCCTCATTTCAGGGGAGAGTTCCTGCAGTCACTTCATCCAGGTGTCATAAGGCTCTAAACCATAAAAGCAGTTATAAGATTCCAAGTCAACCTCAGCATATTCCTTGCACTGTGGCAAATCCTCAATTCTGTTATGCTTCTGTCATTAAGAGTGTTGTTTCTTTTGTTCAGGAAACCTGCAGAGGCTTAGTGCAAGCTGGAGGTCAGGGAATGCTGCATGCAGTCTTCCTTCCTGTAACAGCACTTCCTTTTCAATCCTCTACTTCTTGAGAGTGTATTGTGGCTTTCTGACTCAAAAATATGTGTTTTATATCTTATTTCAGCTACTATTTCCAATGCATTTCCCCTCATAGTATTTTAGCATATGAATAGCCCCAGTGACTGCATGTTGAATCAGATCAGGGCTTATTATAAGACATCTTGACAGGAAAATATGCTTACTGATAATTTAAGTATTGTACTTGGATACAAATGTGAATCCTTTTGATATCATACATTGATTTAGAATAAATGGAATTAGATTTATGTCTTTTCTCTTACTTAGAACTGTATTCTACAAAAGGAATGCTTAATACCTCCATTACATGACTTTAGTGCTTGCATCCTTTGAAACCCCGGGGCTGCAAACAGTCTTGCTCCTGGACTGCTCTTTGCTTCCTTGTCCTGTAATCATTCTGGCAATTCTGCCACTTAAGGAAGAGAGGACTTAGTCCTTTATGCAAGTCCCCAGTGTTTTGAAAGAAGGCTCAAGAGCTGTATATTAAAGGTTACAGCTGTAACACTGGATGAACATACCTACAGGCATATACTAGGAATTTGAAAAATTCCAAATACTTCAGGCTTCTTTGAGCCAAGGATTCATTCTTTTCAGAGTATCTATGATTTCATACTTGAATCTGCATGGGGGCAGTCAACCAGGTAGGCTACAGTGCTCACAGCTGAATTATTTCACTTTAATGGATGTCACCTGTGCCTATAGAGGCAGGTGTTTGCTTAGCAGTTAGTATTTCACACTGAGTATCTTGGCCTTCAGCTGTGCTCCGCTATTGCTCTCCCTCAGCAAAAAGCAAGAAGAGATGAAAAATCTCCTTTTTTCTGGGTGTCTGTGGGAGTTCACTGGATGGTGAGAAGCCCTTGCTTCTCACACAAGGCTGGCTGATGGCATTACCTATATAGATATGGCAGTGATATTCCACTGTAGCAAGTTTTTGCCCCATGCAGCTTTTCTAAATCTACAGCCCCAGCAGCACATCTCTCCTGATTCATCAGTGTCTTCTGTGACTATTCTTGATATTATTCAGCCCTCTACTATTGTAACCTTGATTTTTGTGTGAGGAGAATAAAACATGGTTTCTCTCCCTCTGTCTAGCCTGGACCTTTGGAATAGTCTTTCTTATGTAACTCTGCCTGGCAGCTGCTGGGTTTCTATCCTTTGCTGGGGCATAGTTAGGCAGTTTAAGAGGTTGGTGGTGACGTGCTGTTTATTTAGAGTGGTGGAGTTGTATGGTAGCATGTGGTTTTTGAGAGACTGTGGTAAGCCTTGGTGTGATTATTTCTTTCAGCAGCTCATTTCTTGGTTATCTTTGAAGAATTATTTTTTTATACTTCAAGAATATCTCCACAAACTCCATAATTCCTGGACAAGAAAGGTGAGGCTTACAGTGACTGTGGAGACTTGCTTTTGCAGACATTGCACTAAAACACATGCTGAAGTTGTCCTTCTATGCCTATGTGTGGTGTAGATATCTCCTCCCTCTTCCTGGGAATACAGTGTTGTTCATTAGGTTGTTGTTTAGTTGGTTCTGTCAAAAAAACTGAAACAGCTATGTCAGGGTGCTGTCTCATGCTGATAAACTTCAGCTTGACAGTGTTGCAGGTAACAGAAACAGGTTTTGCATTCAAAAGTCAGAGCAAGTATAGCTACAAAGCTCTGTGATATTTTGCTCTGTTGCTAGTTGTTTTTTCAATGATGCTGTTGTTGTATTGAACAATACAAGCTTGCAGTCATTGCTGGTCTGTGTATTGTGTGCCTGCAGAATTAATTTTCACATGTTGAAGGTTTTTTCTATGCACCTTGTGCTCATGCAGATTTTTAGTCTTTTTCTGGTTTTAGGCAGATAAGTCCTATAAAATAACCTTATGCTTCTAGGCCAAATCCTAGAACTGCTTTTCAGCTAAAATCAGTAAGGCAAAACCTGTAGCCCTCATTCAGTGAGAGACTTGCTTATTTGATTCTGGATCCAGCTCTGGGTTAGTTATTTTCATTCAGTGGATGTACATTCCCTCTTTTTTTCCTCCCGAAGGAAATCTGACAGCTTGTTCCAGAGGCTGTGAAATATTGGCAGATTTCAAAACTAAATGTGTTAGCCTTTCTGACAGAGTCAGTCAAAGAGCAGATGTATTTCTATAGCATTCTCTGAAAGCAGCCAGCTCTGTGCCACAAAAACTGCCTCCATGAAATAAAGGCTGCAATGAGACATTTCCCAAAATGCTACCAATGAATGTGCATTAATGTTGGGGACTGCAGAGCCTGCACTTATTCTGCCACTTGCAGAAAACTAGGGAAAATGTCAGACCTGTGAGGCTGCAAGTCTTTTCTTTCTGCTGTGAATCCCATGCTGGTGGTCATTCATGATGTGATTCTTGGGTTGTCCTGTGTAGGATCAGGACTTGGGCTTTGATATCTTTGTGGGTCCCTTCCAAAGCAGGATAATCTGTGATTCTCTGGAAAGCAATGAGGAACTGTGGTGGGAAGGACCTTCTTGTACCTGACTCTGTTGGTTCTGGAGGAACATATGCATCCAGTTTTAAAGTTTTGATGGAGGATTTGGACTTAGTGGTCCAAAAGGCAGGAGTTTTATTTTGAGAGCTAAAAATGAAGTGTGGCCATTACATGCCTGTACCTAACACAATCATAGAATTGTTTAGGTTGCAAGGGACCTTTAAAGCTGATCTGGTTTCATCCCCCTGCTGTGGCCAGGGACACCTTCCACCAGAGCAGGTTGCTCAGTGACAATGTTTTGTGTGTGGGAACTGTTAGTCCAGGCTTATGGTGATGTAGGGAGGGCACAGAGCATTTACCTTGTGATTCTTGGCCTTGGCTGTGGGACCTGGACAGCTCAGGCACTTTAAGCTGCCCTGAGGTGAAATTAGTTGCAAGTTGAAGGTTTGCAAGAGCTGATATCTGCTGCCTTATCTTTGGCCAGCTGCCACTACTTCTTCTATAAGCAAATTAACTGTTCATGTTACAGGTGTTTTGGTGATTTTATCAAGGGACCATGTACCCAAGGCCTTCTAGTGCTGCAGTAGTGATAGTTTTGGCATGACATAATTTAATCATGCAGCCCCTGGTCCACTGCATTTTCAAAGCTGTCCAAATTGCATCATTTTGGAGATTCCCTGCCTCAGCCATAAAATTGCTTAGTTCATTCACCCTGTCCTTGCTGCCTTTAAAAGACTAGGTCTGGTGTTTCCATTAGGAGGGGAAATTCTGCCAGAAAATATTTTAACTCTGCTGGTGAATGAACAGTTCACTAAACTTTAAAATTGTTCAAATGAGTCAAGAGCCTGGGGCAATCATAATAGTTGAGGCTGCAAATGGCCTCCAGCTCTATGGCATATTTCCTGTTATTTAGAAGGAGTACTGCTTGCAACTTTGCAAGATGAGTGGCTTAGTTCTAAAGTCATCCCTTGGTGATTTCTTTTCTATTTTTTAATGTTCTTGCTTCTATTAAACAAATGTGTAAATTTATTCAAGTATACTTTTTGAGGACCAGTTGTACCATGCCTCAATATGTTAATGTGCTTTTCTGCAGCAGAGTCTAGAAAAACTAAAATACCACAAAGCAGATGGTGTGTATTTCTAGTCTGCCTTGAAGAATGAAGGGGAAATCTTTTAACAGGTTGTTTTTCTGAGACCAATAGCCAAGTACTACAGATTTTCAGAGCTCACTTTAAATAAAATCTGGTCTTAAGCTCCCTAGGGAAGTGGTGGAGGTTTGAACCATCCCTAGAATTGTCCAAAAAAAAGATGATGTGGCACTTGATGATATGGTTTAGTGGGTGTGGTGGTATTTGGTTGAAGGTTGGATTTGATGATCCTGGAGGCCTTTTGCAACCTTAGTGAACTGTGATTCTGTAGCTTCAGAAAGGCTGTTTCCTTGCAACACAGAGATGACTCCAGTGTGCACAAACAGTGAAGAAATATTCTTGTTTTTCCTGTACAGCTTGAGCAAAACCATCACAAAATCTAAAGGGCAGGGTCAAAAAGGAGGCTCTAGGAAGGATAAACTGGAACTTTGCTGAGCAGGAATTCCCCTTAAATTTCCTTTCACTTCCTCAGTCTTAGTGCCTTGCACTAATGTGTAATATGCATTATCTTGTAAAACCCTTTACTCCTGGTGTGAATATTGTTCAGGATGCCTCATTCAGTGTTTGTTTTGCAGCAGCATCACTATCAAAGCTCAAGGAAGTAATAGCTTTTAGTGTTCTCATATGGGGGAAGGACCAATTCTGCTTTTGTAGCTCTAAATTTGGAGGGTGGAAGCTATCTGCTTATACTCATTTGACATAACAAGCAGAGGAATTATTGGAAAATATTCATTTTAATATTTGCCAAATAAACAGATCTGGTTGTGATAATTTCATTAAATGCTTATGTTTCATTCTGGAATAGGAGCTCTGAGCTGAATTACCTGTTTTGTGATAACAGCTGTCAATCAGATAGGCAGATGCTATTTATGTAAGCAAAAGAAAAATCTAGGAAATATTTTTTAAAATAAGTGGAATTAATTTTCTGAAGTTTTTTTCATTTCTGGTTTCATTTAGGTTTAATATCAAAACAAGATACAATACATTACCACACCTTGCATGTTTGGAAAAACCTGCAATGCAAATAGGTAAATTCAGAATTCTGGGGACATTTCAGTAAACAGATTTAGGTGAACCAAATTGGATTATAATAACATTTATGATGTTATTATATTACTTTGTTATATATAATTATGGCATTGGTTTCTTTTCTCTTTAAATTCTTCTTACTGAAGAGCAGCTAATGGAGAGATCCTCATAGTCACTGGATCTTTATTTGTGTTTCTTTTGAAACACTCTGTGCTGAGCATAAATGCCAGGCTTCTTTACTTGGAAATTACTGAAATTCAGTTAAATACACTCTTATGGTCAGAAGAAGAACAAGATATACTTTCCTCTTTCTGGAATCCTATCCTCTTTCTATAACAAGCATATTTAGTAGCAGAAATAACAAAGAAGTGCTGTCGCCTATGTTTTTAAAACAAAATTATTAACAAGATGATTAACTTCTTCACAACAAATATGAAGTGAGTGGGACCTCAGCAGATGGAGGTAGCTGGACTAAATTGCTTGTGCTGTCCAGCTGGGATGAGCTGACTTGGCTTTCAACCAAACTTTTGGATCCCACATTTCTTTCTATTATTGCTGTGAGACAAAATAGTTGTAAGCAAACTGAAAGAGTTGACCAAAGAAAGTGTCATGATGATGAAAACCTCATGAAGAAATAGTTCAGAACCCGTTTATAATTTGTTCTGTCTCAAAGGAGTACTTTTAGGGATAAGAGATGCTTTGCTGAGAGAAATTGTGAACATCTGGCATTTTTAAGAACTGAATAGTGTTTTCAAGATTAATTTTCTGTCCCAGCACTATCTAAATGAAGTAATATTTTTGTAATTTTGCTGCTATTTTAAATATTAATTAGGCACATAAGATTCTGTTTAGATATTCTTGGAACACTGAATTACAGAAATTAAACATTTTATGAATTATGATAGAAAAGTCAAGGTCTTTCTGGCAAAATATTGCAAAATTACTAATGAATATTCAAAAATCACATAACTTTACTAATACTAATCTATGTTCTATCTCAAATGTTCCTTTATTTCATCACTCAGTACTCTTATTTCAAGTTTGATTTACAATGATGAGGTAAAACTAGTTATAGAAAAAGGTGCTGAACTTGTCAGTGTTAATGAAAGCCACAAGCTCATGGGGAGTCCTTGTATTTCCTGCAGGAGTGTGTGTATATATATATATGTAATCTTCTATCTGTGTACAAATTGTTTGCAGTTTGTGTTTTTTTGTGAAGTTTATTTGTTTGCTTTTTAAAGAAAATAATTCATTGTGAAGTGATTTACCAAATAATTTCACCAATTCTTGGTGTCTTAACATAATTTTACAATGAGTTCTTTACAGGGAAAATTCCTCTGTGCCTAGTTTAAATGTAAGCATATGTAGTACAATTTTTGTAAGCATCTGTAGTGCAATTTGACATAAAATGCTTCAGAGGAGCAGCTGAGGTGATCCTGATGCAGAAAAGCAGAGGAGTGTCTGACAGAGCTGGTGCTGGTAGTTAAAATACTGACTTGGCTTGGAGCTGGAATGGTCAGTCTGCTGACCAAAGGCCTATGAGAATTTTAATTTGCAGCTGAGGGTCTGCTATAACAGAACCTGTGTGAAAGCAGGTTGGTGGGTGTTGGGGGACTGGAGCCCTGTCAGTGCTGTGCAATGTACTGGAGGATCATCCGCAGCTACTTCTGAGCAGACAGCCACACCTTGCTGTGCTTTTGAAGCATTAACTTTTTTCAAAAAAACTGTGATTAGGGGTGTCACCAACAGTCAGGAAATAAACTCTCCAACCAATCTGTTAGGTTAGAAGGCAAACATTGCTTTATTTAGAGTACTGAGTACATGGACAATCACTCCATAAAAATGCACACTCAGCAGCCTAATAGACCAGGTTATATTCAGGAAACTAATATATATTTATTGCATTTCCTGAATGCATACATGCTAATTATTTCAATGGAATTATTTGAATATGATTAGGGGTCTTTTGAGGTTCTTTGTTGGTCATCTGGGGACATCCCATTTCCCACATTTTGCTTTAGTGGTTCCACATCTTCTAATGAATCTTCTCTCCTGCAGACAATCTCAAACACATGGTCAGGTCATGACACGCCTCTCTCATCATTCTTTGCTCCACCATTGTCTTTGTTCTCAAAATTAAGACATCTACTAGTACATATTGATCTTTGATATGGGTAAATAAGGAGGCATGAGCTTGCACAAGACTATCAGTCACAGATGTGACAATGACAATTTATATTTCTTTCCAGTTGTCAAGATCAATGGAAGATGTCACTAAAGTCTTTCTTTCCCCTGTTCTGTGTATTGAGTGAATGAAAAGGTTTTAGAATTAAAATAGTTCTGAAAAGCATATAACAATTTTCCCCTTAATCAGAGAGTGTGCAATGTTTTGACAGTCCCTGTATCTGAAACTTACTGTAGAACTTTAACAGAGTGTCAGATGTGACACTGAAATGCAGAGCAGTTGCACTGTCATCATCCTGTGCCTGCCAGGGGTTCAGGGAGTTTACTGGAAGCAACTGATCTGTAAGAGGACATTGACTCAGATGCAGTGGAAAACACTGGAGAGCAAGAAGAATGGTCCAGGTTGGACCAGGTAAGTGCTTTCCAGGGCAAAGTCATATTTATCCTTGTTGCTGTGCTATCTCAGAGCACCCCTTGAGCCCCTGCAGCAAATGGGCCAGCTGTGCCAGGCTGTAGCTCCCCTGGGCTCATCCCCTAAAATATGAGCACTGTGGATGGCAGTGCTCTCATCAGCCTGGCATCCCTCAGCATGCACTTACAGACCTGGCTATAAGGGCAGTGGCATGGCTCCACCCCCAAATAGGGTGCACAGGAAAGAAATTCCTGCCATATGACTCCTGTGGAGTAAGCCTTGTAGAAGAAAAAAGTGTTGTGTACACTTGTCTGACAGAAAATGTGATGTTTCTGCTTTCACTGAAATGGAACACAAGTATTGACTTCCTGTACCAGTGGAAAATAAAAAAATAACTTCTTTTTAAAAGCAAAATTTTTTGGAGTTAGAGTTCTTGATAAAATATGGGTATTGCATATTTAAAACAAACAAAAAACCCAAGCAAAACCCCCAAAGAATAAAATTTACCACAGCAGGGAAACTTTGATCTATGGGAAGGGGCACGTTGGGGAGTTTGGTGTTCTTTTTGGTCAGGAGGGTGTTGTTTGTTTGGATTTTATTTTCTTTGGTGGAGGAGTTTAGTGTTTTTTTTTAATTAATGTGCTGAATGTAAAAACAATTGACAGCTTTGATTACTGTAACTAAAAGTATGGAGTAGATATATACTTTAAAATAGTAAATGAAACCAATTGCTTATTTTAAGGTAGATTAGATAGTTAAAGTTGTGTAAAATCTTCTCTAGGAGTTCTGCATCTGCTTAACTTAAAAGAATTAAGGGAATTAACTTAATTAAATGAATCCTTAATCACCAATGCAAGGAGTCTGTATTAATCATAAGAAAACTACTTTAGTCTTTAAATCCCTACTTGATGGTGCTTTGATCCACAGTAAATATTGATGTAGATGTGTTGGAGTCCAAAAATACAGAGAGCTCTCAGAATATTGGGCCTGCAGGCCAAAGCTTAAAATTAAATGTAAGGTTTAATTTGAGACCTTGAGAAGAGGCTTCCAAATTTAGGTATTAGAAGCAAAAATGTAGATTTGTAGTTTAAGTAGAAACATACTAAAACTAGGTAGGAGAAAGTTTAGAGTTTAAAGATACAGAAAAAACAGAAGTAGTTCTAAAGGTAATAAGTTTTAAAATACAGCATTATAGGTTTGTGTGTCACTAGATGATTGGTTAAGAAATTCTGCAACACAGCAAAAAGTATAAAACATAACTGATTATTTGGTTAAAAACAAAAATAATCTTTGTGGCAGTATTTTATTGGTTGATAAATCTTTAAAAGGTCTTGTGACCTTCTGAGCCACGAGCCAGAAATGTGAGCAGAACTCACCCTCCCTATGTAGAAGATAAGAAAAATAAGCTACACCATCTGAAGCAGCTCAGAAGGTCCTGTCTCTGGATTTATAAAATTCATTAATATTCCCCAACTCATTGTCCAATCCTAAGAAAAATATTAAGTAGCTCATTGTGTAATAGCAAAGCTGGATTACTGCAGGATTACCTGTGAGCAAATGCCTTTAAACATGTGTTGTTTTTAAGGAATAAAAGATCAAAATTATACCCACAATAACAGACCCCTTTTCTCCTTCATATCACCTCTGAACATCCCAAAATAGAAATTACCTTGCTAATGGGGCTGGAATTCCATAAGATATCTTGAAAAGTCTCATCAAATGAGGAGTGGCCCAGGGAGCAGGGGTTGTTACCCTGTAGAAGAGGCTCAGGGGGAATCTCATCATTCTGTGCAACCCCCTGAAAGGAGGCTGCAGACAGGGCAGGGTCTTTATTACCAGCTAAGAACGTGATTAGGCAGGAGGAAATGGCTGCAGGTTGCTCCAGTTGAGGACAGGATGTTATTAAAGTTTTCCTCATGGGAAGGGTGGTCAGGCATTGGAACAGGCTTTCCAGGGAGGTGGGGTGCCCTTATCTCTGGAACTGTTCAAAATCCTGGAGGTGTGCTGCTTGTGGACAAGGTTTAGTTGTGGGTCTGTGTGTTGGGTTAATGGTTGGACTTGGTGGTTTTCAAACTGTAATGATTGTGTGATTCTGTCACCTTTAGAAAGAGCTTTTTGTTTTTACCATACTGCTGTGTGCCTTTCTTTTGTTGGTGTCACTTAGTCAAAATAATAACCCCTGTTCTTGCTTTCTTGTATTTGGACAAGCAGATTTATTTACAGATCCTACATTCTCAAGTTGTTTGTAAGGTTTTAATTGGCTGGTGGTGATTATCTGCAGTTCTTGCCACATCTCATGCTTGCCTGGTTACTCCAGGCTTCCTGTGTTTTGTGTACGAAGAGAATTTCCCTCAGAGTGAAGGAGCTGCTCTTACAGGAGATGTTACAGTGACACACCTGGCATCTCAGCCAACCAGTTCTTTATTTTATGAATCTAGATTCCAAAAAGGAAAAAAGATCTTTCTGGCTGAGATGGAGTCCATCAGGTAATGGAAATACCAAGCTGAGGAAGTGATGAGGTAGCTCAGCAAAGGGCTTCTCTCAGAGAAGATGCAATGTGACTTTGTCATGAGGAGCAGATCAGATGGGATTCAAGCAGTGGAGAAAATCAGCTTAGTATATATAGAAGCTAAGAGTGACTTCAGGACAGAAATTATACTGTCTTGCATAGCTCCTCTGACAGTTAAAATCCTCTTTATTTAAGCAACTAAATCTGAACGATGCTTCTCATTTCTGTCTCAAAATTTTTCTATCATTACCAACTTCAAAGCATGTAAGCTGCTTTTTCTTTCATGCTGCCAACTCTGGAGTTCTGCTTCTGAAGTATCTTTTTCATCAAAATGGTAGGAAGAGTTGCCAGGAGGAACAAGTCACTGGTTCTGTTGCAGTTTTGGTGTAGCAACCCCACTGCTGTATGAATCCAACTGCTACAAGAGTTGTTGTTTTGGCCTTGAAAATACTGATTGAACCAAGAAGTTTTTCCTTTTGAGTCTGAATTTTTTACCTTCATTCTTTATTGTTTTTGTTTGCAAACAGAACAGTGAAAAAGGAGGCATGTCCAATATTTTTCTCCTTAAAAGAAATAGGATATAAGATAACAGCCATTTCCTCAGACATTGAGCTACAAAGCATTTACATAAAATTGTCATGCTTTCTGCTGTTACATTAGCTTATCTCTCTCAAAATCAAAATTTCAAAATAAAGCTATCCTTCTTGTTATTTTCTGCATTTGTACATGTGTATTTTTTCCACAGGGATCTTGCTTCTGTTGTGTTTTATGTGAATCTAAAGTTTTAGACTCTTTAGTTGCTATGGCATTCTCCCTCTGACTGTTGATAGTGCTTTAAATGAAACTGAAGATTTTTTTTTTTGTAGGTGATTGTGACATAAATATTTTTGCATTTTACAGTCTATTAAGTGTGGGAGTGAAAGCTGCAATTCACAAGTGTATTTACATCTGTATAAATGAGGATGTGCATTACTGTGCAGAGCTTAGAAAACGTAAGTAACAAACATTACTTGACAAAGCAAAAAAAGCATGATTAAGCATAATTGCATGTGACTGTCATTCTGAGAGGAATATTTGTGCAGTCAGAATTAAACAGCATTTAAACAGTTTTTCTAGACAGAGCTGTGAGGGACTAATGGGTGCCAGTACCATTTACAGGTTTTCAGATTTTTTTCCCTCCTTTATGATTTTAGAGAAATTAGTGACTGTAATAATTCTTGGGTTTAATGCAGACTAAAAAATCACCATCCTTATCTGTGTATTAACAGACCTTCTTTTGTTTGAAAAACTAAATTAAAAAATATTTCCTCATGAGGTTCCTGATGCTGCCTTTTCTCATCAGGGAAGTAATTCATCTTACTGAAATGGAAGGGAAGTTCAGGGATAATTTGGTTTTCATAGTAAGAACATTTCTGCTCATATTGGTGCCAGAGGGAAGTTTGACAATTAAATCCACCTTAACTTTATTTTCAGATATATTCTGCTTGTTTCTATGACTGTGTATTAAAACCCAAATTACATTATGGAATAAGTATAATTTGAGGGGAGACTTTTTAATGATTTTTGCATTAGTGGTATTGGTCGTGGAGGCTCATTAAATTAAAGTACAAGAAATAGGAAAAGGAATGTGTTGTTAACTTAGGAAAATTTTGAGGCATAACTCAGAATTTTGTAGGGTTACAGTGGGGCAGGAAATTCATGCAGTTTTTTTCTCAGAGGAGTAAAACTGAAGTCTTAGGTTCTTGTGTCAATACCTCCAAAGAAACACAGTGGAAATTGCCAGGTACAGGGTTCTCCCAGGAATGGGATGTCCAAAGAGGTGATAGAATTTTTCCTCTAAGTTACTGAAAAAATGAATAAATTTCAACATTTTGTTTGGAATGGAACTAGATTATGCCTTATATTTCTTCATAAGAAAAGTCTAGAAGATGATGTTTTCTGAAATGCTTGAGCTGACCAGTATTTTCAATAAAGAGATTAGATGGTTTGTGAACAAATTTCTCTGGAAGGCTTTGATCCCAGCTGCAAGCTCTGGAACACCTATTTTTTTTATGTTCTTGGAGGATTCTCTGGAATTCTAAATGCCTGAAAGAAAAAAATAGTGAAAAGAAAAATTAATTTTTAATCTTGGATTTCCCTAAAGGCTTTGTCAGTGAGTGATCTTTACTTTCTGTTGGAAGAGAATGTGTTTGCATTCAGGAGAATTTCTACTCCTGGCCATAGAGTCCATAGACAGAGAGAAATAGATTTGTGAGTTTGGAGAAGTGAGGAGTCAGTCAATGCCTCCAAACTGTTATTGAATAGTATGCATGGGCATAAGGGTTTTGTTTTGGATTGTGTATTTATTTGCAGTGTTTCAGTTGATAGAACTTGAGCAGAAACAAACCTCTGAACATCAATTGTCTCCTGAGCCAGAGAAAAGGCAAAATGAGGACACGAGGGGAGAACAGTGTGGAGACACTAAGGTTGGTGGAAGGAGGAGGTGCTCCGAGCATCAGAGCTGAGATTCTCCTGCAAGCCGTGGTGAGGACTACAATGCAACAGTTTCCCTGTAATTCCCCAATGCGTGGGGGCTGCAGCATTCACCTACAGCCCGTGAGAAAAAGGCACTCGTGCTCGAGCAGGTGGATGCTGAAAAGCTGGGATCGGGTGAGAGAAACCCTTGCTTTCAGAAATAGAGGAAGAGGACTCTTGATTTTATACTAGAACAGCTCAGCCTTAAAAACTGCACCCCATAACTAAACAGCCCATGAAAAGCAGCTGTGGCAAGGCTGCTGCCATGGGAAGGACTTCACACTGCAAGCAGGTTCCAGGCAGACTGTCAGCCATGAAAATTAAAGCCACTTTGAGGAAGTTCACAGAGAACTGTTTCCCATAGGAAAGGCTCCATGGCATAGGAAGAAGAGTCTCTTTTGCTAAGTGAACTAAACAAAGATCTTATAAGTTTCAAACTGACTAAAATTCCCATTGTTTTGTCTCCCTGCACTGTCAGTGGGAAGGAAAGAAGGGCTGGGGAGGGAAGGGAGATGTACTAATAGTTTATTTTTAGTTCTCATTATCATCTTTTAATTCTGTTATTAAATTTTCCTTTATAGCTTTTAAAGTTTTAAGCCTGTTTTGCCCTTAATGTTTTTTTTCTCCTAATCTTTATCACACTCCATGAATTTTCTTTCCCCCTCCTCTGCTTAGCTATAGCAGAAGAAAGTGAATAAATTATTTTTGTGGGTGCACTGGTGTTTGGCCAGTGTCAACCCATCACAATGACTTACACCAATTAAGACACTGTAACAGCATTTATAGTTGTGTCACTCTGCAGGCATATTTAAGGATTCAGACTGCAACCATGATTTTTCATGTTTCAGCAGTAGAGAGTAGCACATCCCTGATAAAGCCACAGTCTGGATTATGCTGTTTGGATTCTCAGAGTTCTCCCTTCACTTGCACTGAACTAACTTTGATAAGACAGAAATACAATTATCATTTTGGTTTTATGCTGAGCTACAATTCAAAGCCAGAGATTTGGGATGAAACTTATTCCAAGAAGACAATGGATTAAAAAGTTCTGAAGAAAACCGACAGCCCTACAGGCAGAAAAAAGGGGCTTAGCCAATGAATGTTATAAGGAGATTTATTTTGGAAAAAAACCCCTCTGGTAATGATTACATGCAGTTTAGAGTCCTGCAAACCTTGTTCAAAATCTCTCAGTGGGCTCTGAGTCCCATTACTGAACAATACAATGTGAGGTGTTTCTGATGCTGGAGTTTAGCAGTTTCTCATTAACAGGTGCTGTAGTGGTATTGCAATAAGTGCTAACTGGAAGTGCCTCTCTTTAACTGGTTAACTCCTGTTTTTAGGCAGGTTCTATGTGGATGCTGAGCTTTGTGCCATGCTGTATGGGCACAGTGGCTGGCTTTAATGCTGAGCTGTGTCCCCAGAAGCTGTGAAATATTGAATTTTATCTGGAATTGTTTTTGCCTGAGCAAGTGCTTGGTGATGTGGATGTATAGAATGCACATCATCTCTCTGATTGAGGCTTACTTGAAAGTGAAAGCTGTGTGCTCAGATTAACTGAAATTTCTGAGACAAAAGTTTGTTACCAGCAGGAACCTGAACAAAGGCCGAGTCAGAGGTGACTGTTTCTCTCACCTTTGAGAATGCTGCAAGTTGTGGGTGTTCACAGCAGGGGAAGAAGAATCTGCCACAGAAATCTCTTCAAGATTAAGATAAAGGTGCAGACACATATTAGCCCACAGATGACTAAGCCTGGGGTTTTTTCTGTAGCCCCTGTGCTTGCATCCCTGCTCGCGCTGCCAGTGGCTTCCTGCCGCTCGTCATAGCGGATCCGCAGGGAGCGTGATTGAAAAGGTCATGCTCCCATACAGATTGGAGATGATTTCTTGAGGAAAGTGCTTATGTGCTTGAAAGACTGCTAAGTGTTTGCCAGCCCTTTTCTCTCCCAGTGTATGAATCCCTGGCTGTTTTCACAGGGAGGTTGAAATTTGTGCAACTGCTAGTCTGCGGGACGCCACCGTTCTCTGTGAAAAACAGCTCGTGTCCTACACAGTAGCTCCTAAAAATAACTCCAAACAACCAGCCAGGAAGGCTTAGAGAAAAGAAGAAACACAAGGGAAAATAATAATCTAAAGCTCTCTTTCATCTGTTTTTTTCTGCTGCCTTCCATGGCCTGGTGTGGCACAATAAGGCGTGCCTTGAAACCGGACAGGTGCATCCCAGCTAACTTTGAAAAGCAGTTTTCAGAGACTATTTTTTCTACATTCTCACTATGTTTCTGATAATTTCTATATTTGTCATTCTTCACAGTTTTTGAGGAGCATTGCAAGCCTTCCTCTACCTCTTTTTCTCGCCTTACCTTAACTTCTAATCTGTACTTGCAACATCCCATTTAATTGCAGTGAAGCAATGACTGCCAGGCAGTGCAGTGTCACATTCAGAGCCATATTAATGAAATACTCTTTGCATGCACAAATCATAGCATGATTTGGGTTGGAACAGAAGGACAAGTTGCACTAGAGAGCTTTTCATTAGTTGGTCACTGGAACTAGACTTTGATGTCAGGCCTTAACTTATATAGCAAGGTCACTAAATTGAGATAAATTTGCTAGTAAGGCTTCTCATGTCAGCATATGTCAGTATGGGAAAATAAGTATTCTTTTAAAATTAAGTCTGTTCCCAACCCATAAAAATGGTACAATACACAGCTGTGAACAAGTGTTTGCTTGGTCTGGAAGAAAAACCAGCAGAGGCCTTATTTTACATTATAAATTAAACATATCAAGCTAATGCCCTAAAGGGGGGGTGAGTTCATTCTGCATCTACCTGCTATTTACAATAGAGAGTATTTTAATTAAAGTTTGGAATATATGAAATATCATCTGTCAGCTTGCTAAATAGAGCATTTCTTTAACACTTCCAGAGTGCTTCTTCAGCTTTCCAAAGAAGATAAGTAAGCCATATCCATGTTAAGTAAGCCAGTACATATTTATGGCCTATGTTTAATTCATGGATAAGTCAAAATGTCAAGTAATTTGTTAAGGATCAGTGTTAAAGTGAAATTACCCTCAAAAGATATAAAATTAGAGATCACTAAAAGGAACAGGAAAAGCAATTTTGCATTTCACAGGTTACAAAAATCTTTCCTTCTTTTTTTTTTTTTTTGAACAGATATTAACCCCAGGGGCACCCCAGAAATTAAAGAACAAAATATTTGACAGAAAAGAGAAAGTAAAAGATACAAATGTAGTTCTCTTTCTTGAAGGAGTACATAACAAAGAAGAGAATAAATGATGATGATGAATTAATAAGCAAGTGAAGCCAGAGACATAGTAACTAAAGGACTGGTATTTTGAATGTTATGGAATAAAAGCTTATTGTGTTTACAAGTTCATTTCAGCTTAGGAACAATTATTAGGATAAACTGTTATGAGAAGTTTCTGCATTTCTTTCCTGAGGAGGAACAATTAATAACGTGGTCATTCAAACATATATCACTGGAAATAGAGCAAAGAGAGAGCTCAACTTATGGGATCTATATTTAAAAATGCTGCTATTATCATATAAGAAATTTCTAGGGCATAATAGTGTCCAGAGGAAAAAATTGGGGTACATGAAAATGATTGAAATATATTAGGGTTTTTTCCTAAGTGCAGATTAGCTTTGGGAGTGGCTTAAATCAAGGGTTTAACTTTTGAACTCTTGCAGAAGTTGTACTCAAACAGGCAGATTTCCATCTGTGGACTGGAAGGTGGAGGGCTTTGTAAGGAAACTGTGGAGTTTGAACACTGAGAGTATTAAATAGAACCTTTTCTCCTTAAGAATAAATATCACTGTTTCTTCCATTGTTGTGTGTAGTGCTTGCAGAAAACAAAAGTTGCCACTTTTTTGAGTCTTTCTTTTAGTACATCAGATAAATTCAGGCTCTTGTGCACAGTTGTTTGTGACTCTTCCAAGACAGCTCCTGCTGATTTTAGCAACAATCCTTTTTTCTTGTCAGGAAGAAAATGGGATAAAGCAAGCAAATAACTGTAAAAAAATCCAGCTGCTGGTTGTTCTCTCAGACAACAAGAAATCAGCATTCATCTAAAGCCTAAGAACCAGTGAGGAAATTAATACAGTCTTGAGAGTACAATGGGGATGAGAGTGTGGAAGATTATACACTCCATGAAACATTATTGTTGCATTGAACACAACTGTGTTTTGAGTATTTGTCACAACTTGGGTTTGGCTGCAAATTTTTATTGTTTTTTCATGTTTATCCCATGCAATGAATCACAGACTTGGGAGAACTGAGCAGTGTGCAAGGCAAATGAGAAGTGCAGGTTTCCTGAAGTGGCACTTTAAAACCAGTTTGCTGCATTGAAATACCGAGTCAAAGAAAAAAGGCTGAGATATGAAATAAAAAAGACACAGAATTAACCTTAAAATTTTCAGTTCTTCCTTGTGTTTCATATTTTACAGGTGTTTGGTGTTAGTGGGAATTCTAAACCACCCAGTTTCAGTATTAGGGCATGTCCATATTTCCCTAATCTGTAAAGTCTCTGTATTGTAGATGTTTATCTCATATATAAAAATAAATACACAAATATATATACATACATACAAGAAATGTTTTTTACCTACTTATGAGATTTGCAAGGAAAAATTACCCAGAGCTGCATGCTCTCTGATTGAGATTTTTTTAAAAACTCATCCATATAATAATGATTCTCCTATGAAGTGATTTGTCTGATTAAAGATCACTTCTATCAAAAGTGCTTTAAGTTCCACTTGAGCTTTCAGAGTTTCAGTCAAGCTCTTGAAAACACATGGATTATGGCTTTAAGCTCCAGTAAGGAAAGCAAGCAATACCATCATTAAATCTCATGGGATTGCCTCTCATTTTGTCAATAAGCAGTATTTTAGTCCCTTATTTAAATTAGCCACTTAAAAAGAGGAGCCACTTACCTCTCCTATGGTTCCTGCTCAGGTCATGAATATTCAAGGGAGAGTGGGTTCAATATGCTATTTTGCAAGTGGTCATTAGCAATAATCACTGAGAGATTATTGATCCCTTTGCAGTCAGGGGCAGAGAGGGCTGTTCAGCTCCGAGTGGCTTTCAGCAGTGGAGCTGTGTGCAACTGGCTGTTCTGAGAGTCACTGTACAGCTGCATCTTGGACACCTTTGTATGCAAGACTGAGTGCATGGGGCTGAGCTGGAACTGGGACCTGTCTGAAAGGTCAGAGGTGCCAAACTGCTGTCATGACAAAGCCTTGGGTGTTTGAACCATCCCTGACCACTGCAGGTGAACTGCAAGGTCCCTTCCCACCCAAACCCCCAGGACTCCTGAGGGAGCAGAGGAAAAGGGAAACCTCCTCAGCAATCTCCCAGCAGCCAGCTGATGTCATCTCTGTAGTCTAGTTTTCTAGACCTGAGGTTTCTGAACTCAGTTTCTTTGTGGTGTTTAGGTTTGGGAAGATTTTGCTCTCACAGATTTGATATCAACATCTCAAGTGTTATTGTAACAAGAGTGATGTTTGGAAATCTTTTCTGTAGGATAGGCTTTTCTCTATTCATTGGTTTTGGTTAATGGGATGAAGAGTTCTGGTATTCTTCTAATTAATGATAGAGGTTTGTTCTAGAAAGTATATAAGGAGGGGAGTTGTTTTAATAAATTAGAGTCAGAGGATGTATTTGTAAATGAGGTTTGTGTTGTGTGTTCAACCCCACAGTGACACATCCCTGTGAATTTGATGGCTCAGATGTGTTTTCTGACATGTTTAGTAACTGTTGAATGGACATGCCAGTAGTTGGAACCCTAGATACAGAGAATTTCAGGTTTCTTGTACTAACAGAAACTAATCCTCAAAAATACACTACATTTAACCCAAAGCCATAAAAAAAAGCTTCCAAAACTGAGAAATAACACAAATTGTAAATGTGTAGTTGAATAAGAGTGTATTATATCACAAAGTAAAAAAATTAGAATTTAAAGATATATATATGTAACAAAATATATTTGTTTGGACCTGACTCTTCTGACTGCTGATACTCAAGGACTCCTCAGCCCCATTTAAACTCAAGTTTATCACAACCAAAGCCAGGAAGGAGGAACTCTTTGATGGGAAGGCAGCTAGAGGAAAGCAAATGTGAAGGAAATTCCCAAGAGAAGACTGGGTTGTTTCACAGAGCAAACACACTGAGCTGTTTCTCAAAGTGCATATGGTCCCACACTCAGATGAACACGTGCTATTATGCAGCTCTGAGATAAAAGGTATCTGTTAAGCCTAAATGTGGGTGAAATATTTATTATCCAGCTAAAGTTGTTGCACTCTTGTTACACAAATCTAGCCAAGTCCATCTGAATATGTAACATATTTAAAAATTGAGCTTCTAGGCAAAGGAGCTCTGCTTACTTTAGCTTTTTGCTAATAGAAACAGCTAAGGGTAGTGGAGAAATGGAGATTCTGTATTAAAGATCTCTTTTCCTGAATTTTTTTGGTCCTTTTCTGGTTTTAGTTCTGGATTCCTACCAGGCAGGTGAGATAGAAATAAGACATTGCTTGATGCTTGAATTGTGTGTCTGAAAGTTCTATTTGAAGTCTCCAGGGTGTGTTCTTACACCACAATATCCCATCACATCTGGCAGGTAGAAACTGGTCTTCAGTTCCTCACAAGTGGCTCTGAAGAAGGATATTAATAGTGTATAAAAAGTGTATAGCAAGTGCTTTGATATCCTCAAGAAGCTGCTGTGCAAGTGCAAAAAAAAGCTGTTGAAATATTTTCTAGACAAAACTCTACTTCCTCATGCATTAAAATCAGTTTCTAATTTGTAAATACTTATAGTTTTCTGTTCTTTGTTTTTTTCTGGGCCTGGATTTTTGGCTTTATACCCTGATAAAGAAATATCTACAATTCTACTGTACAGTTTCTTGTGTTTATTGCATTTTCTTGTGGACTTAATAGTGATAATAGAAGCTGTTGATTTTAGGGTTCCAGTTAGTCTGACCACATTAGGAATATTTTAAGTTGATGCAAGCATTTTGTTATCCTTGCCTATGTATAAATAAATAAAATTATTACACTAGGCTTTAGTCTTCAAGGGATTTTCAGTGTCTGCAACCCCAAACCTATATATCCTTCTTGGATCAGAATTTTATAGTGTATACAACTTTGACATGTCAGGAACAAGATGAAAGTACTTAAGTAGATGAAGCATTGATCTTAGAGAGAAAATCAAATTCTTTTTGCAGGAAAACTATTCCAAATATTGGTCTCTGCAATATCAGGCAGTTGTCAGTGTCATGATCCTGATTTAGGCCATTGTCTCAGAAGAGTCAATAGAGAAAATTTAGTTCTTAATTTCATTGATGTTCCTAACCTTAAAAGAAGAATGTCCCTCATTTCTGTTATGAAAAAAAAATAGTTTTGTGGTGGAAGTGGTGCATGGATCCAGAACACTTTTTGCCTGGTGGTTCTGCTCAGCAGCTTTCCAATAATGGTTTGCCATTAAGCAGAATGAGCTCAGAATGCAGAGTGGCCAAGAAGAAAGTAATTCAAATACAATTCACAGATGGCCCTAGCAGAATCCACACTCAGCAGCTGTTATAGGTGGGAATGTGTCCCATGTATTGGAGACAGATAAAGCTGGGAAGACAGAATGAAAATTAATATCTTAGTGTTTTGGTGTATGCTTTAGCTCTTATGTTTCTCAGTAATAGTGTAAATTTAAATGCCCTTTTGAGGAATAGTTGCAGGGAATAAATCACTAAGATATCAGTAAGTGTTCAACAAGCAATCACACTCATTATGTTCTCAGACTGTGAGGAGATAACGTTGGATTCTTGCTTGAATGGAAAGGCTGAAAAAGCTGCAATTGGACAGCTGGCCTTTGAAAAGAGTGGGAGGATGAAGGTCTCTAGGATGGACATTTAAATAGAATGTACTTTTACAAAACAATCAAGTTGTTGTGTCAGCTTGGACTTTATCAATACAAAAATGATTGTTTTATTAAACAATACCCTATTGAATAAGGAAATTGTAATTTGGTTAAGAGTACATAACTAATTAATGAGTGCCTAATGACTATTGTTAAAATTAGTAAAATTGTCAATATTTCAGCATTCTTTCTCTGCTTATTTATTGCCATGAAACATGCTCCTTTCTAGAGGCAAAGCACACCAGTTTTAGTCCTTACCATAGAGCTGCTAGTAAGGACTGTTATCCCACTTCTTCCTATGTGGAATGGAGAAGTTGTTACAGTTGTGGTCAACCTTAAGCTTCTCAGATTTGGGAGTGAAAGGATTGTACCTATTCCTGCCTGGCTGAGAGATTTAAAAGTTTGGCTTTTTTATTTTAAGTAAAAATCCTTTCTATGATAAATCAACTAGTGATACTAGACATCTAGATAAACAATGCTAATTAAAAATTGCCTGTAGTCTACCCATAAATCTCAGTGTAGGAAATCATAAATAAAACTTTGGTAGGAGCTAGGTTTCTCCTAGAGGAAAAATGTTCCCAGCTGCTTTTGTGTCCATCAGAAGCAGCCTCACTGAGGACTTGTCCCCCAGAGCTGTTCATCCACCTGGCAGCTGCTATGTGCAAGTTGAAGCTCTGAGGTCAGACACGTGCTGTTGATATAAATTCATACTACATGCCATGTGGAACACACTCAAATGGGCCACAGCAAAGAAAATGAACCAAGAGATTTGCTTCTAAGAGCTGCAGTGCTGGTACAGGTTTATTATGTCCACGTAGGTATTTCTGCTTTAAAAGGGATGAAATTTCCTGTTCACACTGCATAAAGATAAAATGAGCCTGATGCTTGGTTAGTCAGAAGGGGGGCAGATTTTTCAAAAGAAATCAAATGTGGCTGAGTCATCAGCTCTGAGAGCAGAAGAATTAGTGAGGCAGAAGCAAAGCATAAAGCATGGAAAAATGTGTAAGTCTAAGGGACACCATTGCTGTGTTTCATTTCTGAGATCTTGCCTCTTCAGCAGACAGTTTAAAAGTTACTAATGAAATTTTTAGTTGATTCAAACATTTAAAAAGAAGGAAATAGTTATCCTAACTTCTTGTACCCCATAGCCTCTGAGGTGATGGAGGTGGGAGTGACTGCTTTGGTCTGCTTTCCATCTTACATGTTACAAATCAGAATATCCTTGTTCATGGATTGTTTTTTTTAATATCCTATGCTAGAAACAGAATATAATCATAAAAATGTTAGTTGTTTTCCTCATATATGCAACGCAGATGCTAACACATTTAATTTTTAAAAAAAGATTCAACAAAACAAAGTGTTGAAAAGTCAGAATGTGAGGAAAAATTAACAGGGCTAAATGAATCTGCAAAGGATCTCTTAATGCTAGAAATTTTCAGATTTGTAATGAAAGCTGCTTGTCCATAATTATATCTTCTCTATTTTGTCCTTGCATGGGAATTTGCTTCTTTTATGATTTCTAATTTACCAGGAGCTCTCATTAATGGTTGATATCATTTGATCAAATTCACTTTATTAAATATATCAAAAAGCTATGTCTTTTTGGAATAAAATGTAATTTTATAGTTAGGAACTCTTGCTTATTTTCTCATCTGTGTTTCTGCTTTTTTTTATTTATGTATTGTTCCCAAAAGTAAAAATTTACAATAGAAAAGTAAAGTTGGAAAGAAAGACAACTTATTCTGAATTTTTCTCCCAGTTTTTATCCTTTAGCTTGTATTTTCTTTTGAATTATTGCTAAAATTTGTCTCTGAAGTGAGACTTTTACAAAAGTACCTTTCTTCCACTAGTAAAGATCAAGCAGAGCAATAATGAAACTAAGCTTTATACATTCTTCAAGTGTATCTTCATCCTTTCTATCAACACTTTTGGACAGTCTGAATGTTCTGTCTCCTCCAGTTTAATGTTATTGCCACTTACTGTTTATATTCTGGTGTCATCTGCAAAATCCAACATAACCTGTCTATTCTACCATGCTGGTGTTCTGTGTGGCAATTGTAGTAGTGAGAATGGATGTCATTGACAAAGGGTTATAAATGTAGGTCAAAAATACCTTAAAATCTTTTTAATTACACCTTCATTATGCAGTCCACCAAACTGCATTGGCTCCACGGTGATCTCACTTTAAAGTTGCCTTTTTTTCCCTAATAAAGCACTTGCCCTTAATCCAAACTCGAGTTTTACAGTTGCCTGTCAGCAGAATTGTGTATTCCAGTGACTGTTGTTTCCTCCTTTCCCTCCCCTGTTGCTGCTTTGTGATTTCCCTCATGCAGATCTGTGTCTTTTCAGCACTTAAAGATATCTGCTGATCTATCAATGGATTGATTCAGGAATGCAGGAGGGCATTATGAATTTCCAGCACAGATGTCTGTATCACAGAAGGCCTTTATTGGTGTTTGAAGTGCCAAGACATTTCATCAGTAGGATTCAAATAGTTCAGCTTCCATGTTTTCCAGGGACATATGTAAGGGATGTGCTGTATTTTTTTCTGCACTGCAGTATCTGTGTTGAAGTTATAGATTTATGTGCAGTGGGAGCCTTAAGAAAAGCTTCAGGAGAATTTTCTTTGTGTTTCTCCATCAAGACAACTGAATTGCCTTTCTGTTTCTCTCAGGAGCTTACATTTGCTGTGTAGTTTTGAATAACAATAAAGGGGAGAGCCAGCTTACAGGAAAAACTTTGGGCTGCAGTCTCCTAAGAAAGAGTGCAGTCAGCCTTTTCTGCTGTCACAGATGGAGCAGGGAGCTCTAATGGATCTACCAGAGGCAGTTTGAGGAAGTGCTTGTGAATTAATTACACAATTAATTTGGTTTCCTTTGGGTCTGCCTTGCTGTGCAGAGTTTTTGCCAGTGACATATGTGAATAGTCCAACAATAAATGATGTGTCAGTAGAAAGGATTGCTGACATTTCATACAGGCAGTGGGTGGATCCCTGGGGATTTTTTCACCTATTCATTACATCAGCAAAAGCCTTTTAAAAGGCATGTACACATAGCAGTTCAAGTGAAGATACTTTATCCTTTCCTTTTAACACTCTCCATATCCACACAATACCCTGCATCTGAAACTTAGTGTAGCTTTTTTTAGTGAAGATATTAAAGCCCTGGATGTGAATATTTTTGTCCTGTGTAAAATTATAAGGGCTCAGAGAACTTTGTAACATGTTAGGATTTTATTTTAGTGATCCTATGTAGGGTAGCTGAAGCATAAAATTTAAATATACACACATGAAGGCCAAGAAAGGCAGCAAATTATTCAGATTGCTTGGGAAGGTGTAGAAAGCTACTGTCAAGCAGACTTAGACAAGACTTTCCTTCTCTGATGCTTGCATTTGGATGTTTGACTACAGGGTAGAATCTAGAGCTGTGACTGATGGGCCTGTGTGGTTGTGCTGTTCAGTTTGCTGTTTTTCCAAAATTATCTGTCCCTCTCACCCTCCAGCACAGGTTTGCTCTGTGCCTGGCTGCCCCTCCCTGTCCCACTGTGCCTGTCCCCCCATGGGAACACCCCCATATTCATTCACATTAAAATATTCATTCACATTAAAAGCCTGGGAATCAGGGTCCTGCCCCCTCTTTTACACCCCCTTGAGAAGAAAAAACATCTCTGCAAAAGTCTCTTCTTGGACCTTTACTTCCAGTCACTTGTGTGGCTCAGTGCAGAGGTTGTCAGAACTGGGAAGCATTCTGTCTAACTCAGATGTAGTTATCAACAGCTCCCATTCCTCTAATAAGGAGACTATAATTGGTTTTGTAAATTATAGATTAAAGAATGTCTCTTCTTGGAAAGTAATTAACTGGTGCTGATTTGAGCTTTTTAGAGAGGACATTATTAATAAACAGTAGTTGAACTAGGAAACCTTGGCTGCCAAGGCTTCTCAAGCTCAGATTTAATTTTTACATGTGTATCTCAGAAAAAGTGGGTTCACACACCTGTAAGGTAAAGCTACAATATTAAACACTGATGAATTTACTCGGGGGAGAGATTAAGAACCTGTTTGAACCATGTTCTGCTATTTACTCACAACAAACTGCTACATCACATGAGCAACAGCATTAAAGTTGTAATTAAACCAGGAAAAATTTAAGGGGTTTCCATTGCTTTCAAAAGCAACATCAAGAATATTTTATTTGTGGTGAAGCACACTGAATACTTATAATGCTGACAGATATTAAAATCTTATTTTTAGTGTATTCTCATTGTGATGATTTGGATTTATGTGCTTGTAACCATTGTCCTTCAAACATTCATATGTGGAACTAAAAATAAATGTCTTTCTGTTAAGTGCATGGAACCACTAAAACTGAAAAAACCCTGTAACTTATTCTAAGAATTGTTTGGAAACAGGTTTTCAAGAATAGATATTCATACACACTCTTTGAAATGGTGCTTATGGTCTGAGTATAGAAGATATTAAAATATTGGTAATTGCAGGAGTAATGTTGAGATCTACTAACTGCAAAACTGTTTATTGCCAGACACATTCCAAGGCAGTGACCATTACTCTTGAAAACAAAAACACAACAAAATGGCTACATTTTTCTCATGGTGTTTAGCAAGTGCTGTATTTCTATTTTCTTAGGATATCCAGTGACTTAATTTAAGGGAACAAAAAAGTTGAATATGCTCTGTCTTTCTACAAATTCAAATAGCAACTGAATTACTTAGATGAACTGCAGTGTCCAGCTGAGTATAGAAAACTAAAACCAAACTAATGAAAACCAAATCCAAACTAATGAACACCATCTGGTCCTTGTGCTCTGTTCACTTCCCTCCTTTCAGACAGTGAGGAACAAAGGGATTTTGAGGGGAGGGCTGGGAGTGACCCAGCAGCAGTGGTGTTCTCTAAAGGAGGGGCACTGACACCAGTAGGGAAGTGTTTCAGGAACACCACAGCTCTGTAGCTGCCCAGATTCTGGAGTGGTGATGTCTCCCTGATCCCACTCAATGCACTGATCTATCTAAAGCTCCCAGCAACAAGGACACTTCTTTAGGCTCTTGCATTAAACAGTAATTAAACGAAATTAAATTAGTTATTATTAAAAAATAATTAACGACAAAACTACTTCTTGGACTGGGTCAAGTATTTTCTTCTGCCAGTGTCAGTGTTACCTGCTTCATGTGCCCAGAGAAATAACAGTCAAGTGATGAGTTACTGAGACCTTTTTGGTGTTGGGAATTGGTGCAGTTGTTCTTCCTTAAATGCAGCTTTTGTATGTGGGTTAAGAATTCTTCATCCTCTGAGTGAGTGATACAGAGCAAGAAATTCCAAAAATAATCACACAGCATCTGTTTATTACAGTCATGTTTGATATTGTATCTGAGTATCTCAGTATAAAAGGGTTGGGCAATCTACAATTCCAGACCCTTTCATTTGTCACAGTTCCATTATGGGATCTCCAAAATTATCTTCTGCAATTTCATATTGCTTGCTTCTAACTTCCAGCTTCATTTAGTTCAATTACTGTATCATATAGTATAAAAGAACTATAAGCACAGAGCTTAGAGTAATTGATATTAGATTTTTGTCTCCTTCTCTTACCTTAGTGATGCATTTTGATCCATTCTAATTGTGAGCAAGTTAAAAGCTTTATAAAAACATTACAGTGTTTGCTAAAGCAAGTTTCATAGCTTGTGCTTATTATCTGTAGTTATCTCTTTATGAACAGTCACATAGTTGACATATTGTTTTTCTTCTTAAATTTGGATGATTAGACTGTAAGAAAACGTGGAGTGGTAAATATTAACCAGTGGATTTTCAGTTCTTCCAAAGAAGTAAAATAAGGGAGTGGAATCCATTTATCACAGTAATGTTTAGGATCTGTAATTACTGTTTCTCCTTTGTAAGAAAACAAACAAACCAAAAATCTCAAACCCCCAAACAAACATCATTCAAATAATAGAGGGAATTAATTAGAACTTAATCTTATTTTTCTACATGCTTCTTTATAACAAAATCTATCTAAGTGTTAATATAAAGCAAAGGGAGGGAAAGGACATAATGATGTGATAAATTTGATTTTTCTAATTAATTTAAATGTTAAGAAATACATTTCTGCACTATTGACTTGGCTGCTGTTAATAATAGAGAATAATTATGTTTCAGTCCCTGAAGGATAGTTTTTCATGTTTAAAAACCAGCAGGTCTTTTTGGGGAAAAAATTAAATTAAATATGAAGGAATCTGGGTAAACTAGGAAATATAAGTACTGACAAGATCTTTTCCATCACATAAACATTTTCTCTTTGAAAGTTTTTTTGCATATGCTCCTCCAACTCTCTTCCACTGTTTGGTTTTTTTTTTTCCCTAAAATGATAATTTCTTGTTTCTCTGTAGTGATGAGTTAATACCTGGAAGCAAAACTCCTAATGGAAAATTTACAGCAGCAGCAATAGCAGCTGTTAACTCTGAAGTCATAGCTAATACTAACATTTATCCTTATTTTAAAGGCCAGCAATTCCTTCCAAGCTGTTTCTATGGGTCTGGGTCTCAGAGAGACCAGAGCAGTAGTGGATTATTAAATAAATAATAATTAAAGTTGTTAATTACATGAATACATCAGTCTGAAGGTGAGAATTCAGAATGCTTAAAGCCAGTGCTAAAGTTTTCTGCTCCTGCAGCTTTCCTTGGTGTAAAGCCCTGAGCAAGGCAGCAGCAGTTTCCAAGCTTTTCTCTGCAGTAGAATCCCAAGCAGAGCAGCAGCAGAGGCTTCTTCATCTTTTTCATCTTCTTTTCTTTCTTCTCCCAAGTGGGTGCATGTGTGTGAGAGTGCATGCAGGTAAAAACCAGCAAGTGAAAGCAAGCTGTATAATGACAGCAGGACTCAGATGGGGGCTTTGAACCATAAATTATCCAATAAGCTAAAAACAGGATTCTAAAACGTTCTCTCTTCACCTGTTAGAATTAGATTTTAAAATGCAAAACCCAGCATCAGTTTTTACACATCTTTATGTATATTTGCACACATTATCCTGTCTATCTGTGTACATGCTCTATCTAGGAATGCAAAACATTATTTTGCTATGTTTTAATTATGTCTAGAGGAGTACTGAACTTTTAACTGGAACTTAGGGCACTCTGCTTCTATGAAGGCACTTAAAAACCCATGAAATATATTTCTACTTACTTAGAGTTAATTCTAACTTACTTAACACTAAAACTTACACTTATTTATGTGGTTTAATATATTTCAATTTCTCAAATTCTACATTCTTTACTTCCTCTAAGGGACTCAGAAGGGATCTAGCTTCTAGATCTCCAATAAATCCTGCTGTCCAAATTGGCTGTATCATGGAGATGGACCTTTCACTGTGCAGGTGGCTTAGGACACCTCCTCAGAGCTGTCTGTGGCTGCTCCCCAGCTCTTGGTGCTGGGCTGTGAGAGGTGAGTGCTCTGTAAATGTTTGTGGCACATTCAGCAGTCAGGAGATGGGAAGGGCAGCAGCTATTTATTCATTTATATTAAAATATAAATGTGCATATACAGGGGCAGTTATAGTGAAACAGCAATTCGAATGAAAGCTGAGGAGTTGTTTATTAGCTAAGCAGAAAAGTTTGCTTATTCCAGTTTGAATAGAGCTGTTAAAGAACTCTCAGTATTAAAGCTTTGTCTTCATGGTTTCATTTGCATTTCCAGATCTGTAGAGTGATGCTGTTGTGTTGTATCAGTTCACTGCAGGGTCTGGTTTTGGAGTGTTTGCCTAGTTTTTGTCTTTGTTCTTTCCCTTCACAGTGAATACTGCCCTGCATTGTTACCTTTGTTAGATCCTCATTAGGTCCCAGTTACTGTCTGCTTCTTTTTAATTTGAAGAGCTCTTTTGGACAGTGGAAGAAAGTGGGTATTGTGTCTCACACAGAAACAATTTGTATTTGTGAATATTTATATTGGTGAACCATTAGTGAAATTGCATCATAATAGAGGAGAAACATGGGGGAGAATGGAAAGCTTGATGAAAAATAGGCATCACACTGAGGAAAATGTGTAATGACAATTATACATGACGTGCTTTGTAAAAATGAGCAGCTAATTTGCAATAAAAAAATTCAGTTTAGTAATGTGGCTGTTTATCACTGAAATATTTGCAAGCAGGCAGCAGTCTCCTCAAATCTTCACTACAGAGGATTAAGGTTTCAAAGGGAAAAATTAATCAAGTTCTCCATTCATTGACTGAACAATGAAAAGTGTTTCTGTTGGCTTCTGCTGTGAGAGCAACAATACTGCTATTGACCTTGCTTGAATTTATCTGTCATAAAGGAGAGGCTGAGGAAGATGTCTGAAATCAGAATGTTTGTCAAAAACAAACAAATGCCAGACATATAGTGAAGAATTACCAGGTTCTAGAGTTTTTACTTTGTATGTTAAAACAAAAAGGGAAAATACATGGGGAGATGGAACAAAGAATTCTGTTGATCAGAACTGTTTTGTTCCATCTCTAACTCTGCTAATTAACAGAGATGTTAGCAGCAATATAAATAACCATGTCTTTCGTTTAAAAGTAATTGTATCCAAAAAGATAGTTTGTAAGCAGGTAGATAATTAACACAAAATTAATTATTATATTTAATTTAAAGGAACAGTTAAATATGAAGTATTATGAAAACTTTAACAAGAATAGATTACATTTTTGGTGCCAATAGACAGAGATTCATTGTGGATCTGTTCAAGCTCTTTTGGAATTGGTAGTTTTATTCTTAAAAAAAAATAAAAATCTGAAGTAAATTTCCTGTAGGAAGGAGGTAAGACACCTTACCAAGATGAAATAAAGGGGAGGGGCTTGATCCCTCCAACCTGGTGGTATAATTCCTTCACTTTGCTTAGTGTGGAATTAAGGATAAAATGAGATAGCAGTGCCTACAGAACTTACCCTGAGCTCTCACAGGGCAATGTCAGTAATTCCCCTGTCAAATCTGCCTGTTCCATGTCTTGCCAAGCTCTGGTGGCCCTGTGGGGAGGGAGGGTCCCAGCAGGGTCGCAGCCCACCCTTGGCTTGGCCCTGCCCCGGTGTCAGGGTGGCTCGCAGTGAGCAGTGAGCAGTGGCCATGCTCCTTGGCACAGCTTGGGCTGAGAACTGGCTGCACTTTTTGCCTGTTTCCATAGACCAGAGCCTGGATGAGCAGCAGTTTACATGATGGAGACCCACAGGAAAACTTTCCAGTTGACTCCTTGCAGTGAAGTGAAACAATGTGCTTTAAGAATGGCATTTTGTTTTAGATGGACCCATGGAAGCATTTGCTGATTTTAATGGATAAAGAAAGGTCAATCATTTCAAGGATGACAGAAATTGGCTGCAATAAAACCTAAAACATTTCCCAACTAAAATCATGGACATTCAGTTAAAATATTGCTGGAGAACATAGAAAAATATTAAAAGTATTGACAGGTCATAATGGCAAAAGACAAAAACCCAGTGGCATTGCTCATAAAATAGGTGTTAGTGTAAGGCTTTACTTTAAGACAGAAAGAGAGCTTTGATTTCTAAGGTGTTTAGGTACCCAGTGTCAGTTTGATTAATGATAATTAGAGACATGAAGTTGACTCAGAAAACTTGCAGTACTGAGGTGTTTGTGAGCTGTTGGTTTAATAATCTTTGGATATCCCTGGGCAATGTATTTCAATAGACTTTATTTTTTTTCTTGAATACCTTAGAGTGTCAGAAATATTTTTCATTCTTGAAATCTTTCTCTAATGGAAAAATTAATGAGATGTCCCTTCTTAATCTCTCTTCAACTCTGTTTAATGCCTCATTGTTATAGTAAAATCTAAAACCTTGATTTACTGTGTAAGTTATGGGGTTGAATATTATGGGTTTGAAAACTACTCTGTTCATTATTTGGTAAACACCTACAGGAAAATAATGTTTAATCTACAAGAAAGTAATAATTTAGGCTAAGACAGGCAAACAATGTAGAAGGTATCATATGCTCATATATGATTAATAGAATCTTTTGAAAATAGTTATGTGGTAGGTAAACAGGCCACATTTTGTGGAAAATAGAGTTTCTCCTTGAATAATACCTACCATATCTATGTCTATATATCTATATCTCTATCTATGTATATTTTTAAACAATCACATGGCACAAGTCAACTAAAGCAGAAAATCTCTATTGCAGTTCTCACTGTGGCTCAAATTGACACATTAATAGCTATTCCTCTCTCATTTCTGTGTTTTTGTCACAATAAGGTCTCTATTTGACTCAATTCAAGATAAACCAAAGATCTGAATGACCTACTTGAGCAAGCTCTGTCTGGAATAAGCACACTGCAGTGGACTGGCACCTCTAACAAGAGTAACAATGCTTGAAAGAAATTAGTACACTGTAGAGTTGTGATTTTTTTGTTGTTCACATTTCCTGCTTGTATCAATGATGCTGAATTCAGCCCTCAAGTATTTATAAATTGGATGAAAAAACATGAAAACTCTTTTGCATAACAGCATCTCTCAATGCTTTTGGTGGAGAAATAATTGTTTTGACCAGTTAATTAATGCTTCACTTTCACAAGTCTGTAAAAGTAATGATGCCAACAGTATTGCTGATGCTTAAGTCAGAACCTAAGCCAAATATAAGACATCTCAAATTGCAGTTAGGACCTGGAAACCTTCAAAATAATTTAGTTATAACACTATTATTGTTACAAATGAGTGATGGCTCCTACAAGCATGCACTTTGGCTGGAGTGCTTGTGCAGAAAAGCTTTAGAAGGCCAGGTTAATTTAATAAGATGTTGTGCAAAACCTTCAAGTTTGGTCTTTCAGCTCTGTATATCCTTTTAATAGAGTTCAACTTCTACAACAAATGAGATGAAGAGACTCTTGGTGAATAAACGTGTTTATTCACAAGAGACTGACAAACAGAAGTGAAGAAATGTGGTAAAACTTGTTCTGGGGGCAGAGGAAGTGATTAACTTATTCTTTATTGAAAGCAAAATGGAAATTCCACCAACTAGGGTGGTAGCTAAGAGAGATCTTCTTTTTATTTTAAAGTACATCTTGACATTAAAACAACTCTGGCCAGAGTCTTTAAATTTTGGTACAGATATTCCAAATAATCAATGCAGAATTGAACTGCAGATGAAATTCTGCAGAATGAGAGCACACTAATTCTATATTGCTGGGAGATTTCCAGCACAGCCTTGTCTTCTAAGGGTGCCAGTTTGATCTCAAACAGACCTCATTTTCTTTATCCAGCTTTGAAATAAAGATATGACTTTTTAGCAAAGTGCCAAAATAGAGAATTCTACACTACTGTGATTGAACTTAGAATAGGCTAAAAGTTTAACATTTAACTACTTTGATCTGAAGCATGAATTTCTGGGATGCCCTTTAATAACAATTCTGCCAAGAAGCTCCCTGGAAACCTGAATTTCTAAGAGAAAACCTTATCAGACTGTGACAAATTAGACATAACTAGAAAATAATTGTCAGCTGTAACTAGGCAGCTGTCAGCCAAATTCAGTGTCATACTATCTTACATCTACATTGCTTTATTTCATACTTTGGGACAGGAACTTCAGCAGAAATTCTATTTTACTTCTAGAACTTTTGTTGCCCTGTAGCAATGAAAGAAAATTCCAAGTGATTAGATCTTAGGATTATCAGCAAAATACATCTTTTTCTATCTGTCCTACTTTCAGAAAAGTAGGAAAACTTCTCCATTCTGCAGGTCTGAGTGCTAAGTATGTTCACATCATCAATTTATTTCCCTAATAAAATATAATCTATAAACAGATCATTTGGATGTATGTGCTCAGATATACATCACATATGTTAACTAGGAGAATTAAATCATTTGGAGTATTTTTTCTCATTAAATACTAATTAATTTCCTTATTTCAGGGCTTTTGAGACTGGGTACTTCTGTAGGAGCTCCTTCCTGTTGAATAGTGCATGAAGGAAATCAATTGCCATTATTTCTTAATTCTTGCTTCCATTAACAACAATTAATCATATTGAACTACTGGTACAAAAATAACTGACAAGGGAAATACGGGCTGGATATTAGGAAGAATTTTTTCACAGAAAAAGTAATAAAGTACTGGAATATTTGCCTGGGGAGGTGGTGGAGTCCCCACCCCTGGGTGTGTTTATAAACAGCCTGGCTGTGGCACTGGGTGCCAGGGGCTGGTGAGGTGTTAGGGCTGGGCTGGACTCGCTGATCCTGGAGGTCTCTTCCAGCCCCGTGGTTCTGTGTGTGCAGGAAGGAGTCTGTGGGGCAGCCCAGTGCATAAAGGCTGATAAAGGGGACAGGGGTGCTGGCCAACAGCAACTGAGCATGGGACTGTGTGTGCTGAGGTGGCCAGGAGCATCCTGGCAATAGTGTAGCTGATGCCTTCTGGAGCTGAGCTGGATCAGAGCCCAGCCAGAGCACAAGGACAAAGCAGGGATTTATTCAAAGGTCTCAATGGGCACACCTGGGCAGCACCAGAGCCCAGCTGGGCACACCCAAGATGAACCCAAAATGGTCAAAAAATGAGTGACTGATCACAAGGTCCCACACTTTTATAAGTTCTGGTCCATTGGCATATTGGAGTTAGTTGTCCAACTAATTGTCCATCCTCATTTTTTCTTCTCACTTCACAACTGGTTTTGTTCTTGGGCCTGAAAGTTGTATCAGTTGTCCTTGGTCCCAAGCTGGAGAAGGAATTGTTTTGTCTGCCTACTCTGTGAAGAGAGCTCAGTAGCACTTAATATGAAACCCAGAACTACCCACTAAAACAGCACAGAATCCAAAAAATGTAAAAGCTAAAACTTAAGGCACCATAGCCAGGTGAACCAGGTCAGTGATTGTCCCCTCGTGCTGGCCCTGGTAAGTCCTAGCCTTGAACTCTGTGTTCAGAATTGGGCCCCTCCCTACAAGAAAGAGGTGGAACTGCTGGAGCCAGCCCAGAGCAGGATGATGGAGCTGAGCAAGGGTCTGGACCAGTCTGAGGAGGAGAGTCAGAGGGAGGTGGGAGTGTCCAGCTTGGAGAAAAGGAGGCTCAGGGATCGACCACTTCACTGGAGATGGTAGTGAGGTGGGTATCACTCTCTTCTCACAAGCAATAGGATGAGCAGAAATGGCCTCAAGTTGTGCCAGGGGAGATTTAGAATGGTTTTATAAAATGGTAGTCAGGCACTGGAACGAGCCACCCACAGAGGTGGTGCAGTCACCTTCGTGTAAATGTTCAACAGTTGTGTCGAAATGGCAGCTGGAGACATGGTGTAGTGATGCACCAGTGCTGGGTTAATTCCATGGTCTTAGAGGTCTGTCCAAGCTTCATGAGTCCACAACCTGTAACAGTTGATTCCTTTTACTTTCAGCCATCATGGAAAATAATCAACTTACACTAAGGCAATTTCCATAGGATCAGAGCTCCACTGAGTCCACTGTGCCTTGATACTGTACATTTTTGAAACAAAGGCACAGTTGGAATTAGCAATAAATTGTATGCTTATTTTTTCAGTGAGCTAAAATGATATTTTTTTGTTCCTGGGTATGAGGCACATATTTCTTCATGTTGTTAGTCTACAATTGTTCTGTCACCATAATCATGCTGTATTATGTAGTCTGTACTGATAATGATCAAAAGAAATTAAGAATTCAGAGCTCATATAATGATATTTAGAGGAAAATGAGCTTTCTGCCTATGCTGATATTGTGTCTATAGCAAACTTATGCCTAAGCTAAAGTGTATACAGGTAATGCTACTGCAATTTTATTTCCACAAGGTCTCACTGAACCAATTGTATATCATAAATACAGAATTTGTACAGAGTTTGTGTATTTTTTTTAATATCAAGGGGTTTAGTGGTTTGGAAAGGTATTGGTCTTGTCTATTGGAAACAACTAGTACTGTTCACCAGATTTTTATATCTTAGATGACAGAACTAATTCTGGGGACAAGGTTTAGGTACAGCCATTTAGATTTTTTTACCTTATTTTTCCCCTGGGTCATAAAACTAGGGATCAGTCCTGTAAAGACACAAGACTTTTTTGTTTCTACAATATTGACTTCATTTTGATTCTAGAGCAACACAGAAAATACTACGAAGACCTATAAAACATACTTGTAGTCTTCTATATAATGAGAAAATCAAATATTCATTAATGGAACAAGGAAAACTTTGTAAACAGAACATTTTATGTAAGTTGTTGCTCTCAAGCACTTTAGTTCTTCAAAAATAACATTTTCTTCTTTTAAATGCAGCTTATAAAGTAAGGCTAAGAATCAAATTAATCTATAACTGTAGACTGTGTAATATTTTTTTCTTATACTGACTTTTGGCTGATTATCTTCTTCACCTTTCATATATTTAACTAAATTAAGAATACCCCTTTGCAAGGTAAATGACAATTTGACAAAATCAGAAAGTTGTAAATAAAGAAAAGCATGTTAGTAACATACGAGCATTTTCAGTTTAATTGTTATTTAAAATATATTTAAGATTTTGCACCAGTATCCTTCTTCTAAAGATTAAATGCTCCTATTTTCTTAAGGAACAATTTAAAAAACTGTCCACTTTTTGTGGCTAGAAATTCATGCCATTTAAACTGGGGGCACTTTGAGCTGTTTATGCAGTTTTAATGAGAATCCACCAGAGGGCAGGGGATAAGGGATGTCTTTAATAGAGCTTTGTGAGTGGTGGTGGTTTTGCCTTTTTGGCTTTAGAAGTTTAAAAATCACTTAAGTATTTTCTTCATTCCTGGCTGTTTCTGAGAGGCAAGTTGGTGGGGGGTTGAGCAGTGGTGATGAAATAAGTCCCAAATCTACATCTGTTGCTTTGTCCTTTGTCAGGATGTCTTGCAGTAATCATCCTGAGGAATTGTTCATCACCACTGTAGTCCTGAGCAAACACAGCATTTGTGTTCCTGTCTGACAGCCCTGAGTGTGAGGGGTACAGTTAGGAGCACTGCTGGATAGTGGACCCAAGTGATAAATTCTGTGGACTAGGAGGTCTGCAGATACTCTTAGGTCTGAATCCTAGATGTTCAGCAATGTCAGTGGTCTGCTCTGCACACTCATCAGTGTTTGGGATGACTGCATTAGCAGCAGGACAGGGGCAGGGTGTTCATGTTGAACTGGCATGCTTCCAGAGTAACTGCAGCAAGGGGGAACGAAGACACACAGACCTCTGCTTGCCTCAACAATCAGTTATTGCAACACACCAAACCCTTTGATGTTCTAAACTTTATCCCAAACCAGCAGTGGCTGCCTGTCGCTGTTCATAGATCCCTTTACACATTTAGCACTTTTGTTATTGAGTTATTTTGGTACTTGAATTACCATATGTGAGTTATTGAATGGAGAGGAATCCAGGAAGGATGTAGCTAATTACCAAGGTGAGATTTGCCAGTTCAGGGGAGGATTGTCATGGACAGTGGTTGTCAAACATTCCTTTAGGATGACTTGAGACATTTCAGCTTTTGCAGACCAAGCATAGTCACATTTTTACTTTTTGTCCAGGGACCATTTGATTTCTACAGGGGTCAGTTGAAATAGATATGAGACAATGCACAGACACAACGTTTCTTTACTGAATTTAAATTGTATTTTATTAAATTGTATTTAATTGACCTCTTTTCTGGGGTGGAAAATGGTGTTTCTTAGGAAGAAAAATGTTTATGCACTCTATATTTGAAGGGATATGACGAACTTCTATTATTTGTCTGTCAAATAGAAATGCATCTATCTGGACAGAAAACTAAGTAATCAGGAGTTAGTTTTGGTATTACAGTTTGTCATTACAGTTTATGTTTACTGTCATGGTTGTTACCTAAATGTTTTTGGAAAGTAAGAATTTATAATTTATTTTCTCCTTCATCAGAGAATAATTCCTAAATCTTTTGTCCTTCTCAGACATCAAGGAAGCTGCTGCTGAAAAGAAAAGGTGTTGAATTTTTCTGTTTGATTATATTATTGAGCTTGTCTGCTAAAGAATGAGCTTTAAGGCATTCATGTACCTCACAGCATTACAATTAATAATAAACCAATGGAATAAAAACTAGGAGCTGTAACAAGGGAACATCTGGAAGCAGCTGTGTGTGGTAGGATATCTTACATGCTGTTCTTTACCTGTCAGCCCTATTTATGCACACTGGGGCCTTGTTCAAATCAGTGTCTCTTCCTACATTCAGGGCAGGGTCTGGGTGGATTTAAGAAATTGCTTTTCTGACCATGTGTTGTCCATGTGCCTCCTCACACACGAGGCAGGCACACACAGAGCTTGGTCTCTGGTTACAGGACCTGGTTTGTACCTGGCTGTTAGCTGCACTTTGCCCAGAGCACTTTCTGTTGAGCAGGAGTGAACAGAATTTCTTGTCTCCCATATGTAACTGTTATCTCTAGAAACATTCTAGTAAGTTCAGGAAGAAGTGCAAGTGAATAAAATTCTTACCCTTTTTTTTCCCCTCTTCTTTAAAAACCACTTTACTGAATTGTTAGAGTGGGAGTTTTTTTCTTTGGAGCTAGGAGAGGCTTATGACATTGAATTGCAATGAGCTGAATAAGTACAGTAGCCTGAGGATGATATTAATTTTTAATATTAATGTTGAACCCTCCCATAGTAGTAAAATTTTACTGCTTCCAAGTTGACAGCTCATTTTTATGGACACAAAGTCAAGATTTAATTGGAAAACTTCAGGTTCATCTGTAATTAACCTGGACTAGTAATGACTAAATCTTGGAGGCATTACTCAAAGCTTCATCTTTCTAACTCTCAATTGACTGTCTCAGCATATCACCAGATTCTCCAGTCCCTTAATCATCTCCACAGCCTCCCACTGGAGCTGTCCCAGGAGCTCTGTGTCTGTGCCCTGTCCTGGGGGCATCAGGCACAGAATCACCATCTGGGCAAGGCAGGGACTGTCCTGCTCTGCTCTGGGCTGGGGTGTCCCCACCTCAACTGCTGGGACAGTTTTGGGCACCACAACTTAAGCAAGATGTTAAACTATGAGAAAGAGAGTCCAAAGATGGTGAAATGCCTGGAGGGGAAGCCCTGTGAGGAGCAGCTGGGGGCACTGGGGCTGTTCAGCCTGGAGAAGACAGGGGTGAGGTCAGCCCTCCTCAGTCTGCAGCTTCCTTGTGAGTGGAAGAGGAGGGGCAGGCACTGGTCCCTTCTCTCTGACCCATGGGGATGGCCTGAAGCTGTGTCAGGAGTGTGGATATTAGGAAAATGTTCTCCACCCAGAGGGTGGTTGGGCACTGGAAAGGTCTCCTCAGTGAAGTGACCACAGCACTGAACTGGCCAGAGCTCCCAGGGTGCTTGGCCAGTGCTCTCAGGCACAGGTGAGGCTCTTGGAGCACCCTGTGCTGGGCCAGGGGTTGGACTCAATAATCCCTGAGGGTCCCTTCCAACTCGGCATATTTTGTGATTCAGTGATTGTGTGATATGCCATCCTTTTCTCACATCTTCAGCAATGAATTTGTGACTAGAGAGTCTCCTTTCAGACAAGAGTATGTCCAAATTCCCAGTTTCACATTCTCTGTGCTGCTAATCCTGCAGACTTGGCAAGAATTGATAATAATGTGCTCTGGTCTTGAAAAGCTTCTTTTGCACCATTAAATTTTCCTACATTTACTTTCACATTAGGGAAATCTGCCTGGCACACTTTGGCCCTTGGGAACACTAATAAAATTTCTCCACCTCTCACTTTAGGTCCTTAAGTTCTTAAATTTAGGACTTTAAATTCCTCTCAAGGCCTTAAATTTTTATAATGTTAGCCTTAGGCTTTAGAAGAACTCATGGCACTTGGAGCTGACCTTATAACATACTGATTCTGTCTGGTTTAGTTATTGTGGCAGTAGAAGCAGTGCTGAATCAGAAATTATTATTACAGAAAGCAGATTTCAACTCAGGGTTGATTTCATTGTACTTTTGGTTGGGGGAAAAGAGAAAAAAACCCAGCAGCATTGATTTCAGTCATTATATGATCAAGCATATCTAACTAAATTAATGAAACTGCATTTTTATGAACAAATATATTTATGAATTCTCTAGGATCAAATCCAGGGGTTTTGGAAATTAAAGCTATCTTTCTCTTGATTCTAATAGGAAGTGTGTTTACCCCAGAACATGTTCATTTCATGACATATCTAAAATCTTGAAATTTGTTTATTGTAACACATATGTGTCCTACAGAAATGTCTCCTCCTAACAAATTTTCATCCATGTTCTTATGTAGATGCACAGGAGACAAGTTCCTGCTGCAGCAAAAATTAATTTTGTCGAAAGAAAGTAAAGATTTTGACCTGAGAGTAAATCCTCATTGAGGAAAGGTTGGTTAATCTCCATTAAATATCAAAGATCATCCTTGCATTCTTCTAGGCCAAGACATAATTAGAATAGTTCAACTGGGTTAACATGGGTCTGTAGGCTTTGACCTGAACACATACTATAATTTAATTGGTTTTACACAGAATATAGTGTAGCAGTCACCTTAGCCTGAATTAACCTGTGCCTATGCACTGGGTGAACATTCCAGTAGATTTTATTTCTGAATTTGTAAATAATCCACGAGATTTGCTGCTCTGGTGGGAATCAGTGCTTTCTCACACAGCTCAGAGCAGTGCAAACTGCAACTTCTCCCATTTACAGAGGTCTGAAAACCTCACTTAGACAAGGATAGGTAGGAACCCTGATTCTACCAGGAGCAGGGAAGTTCAGGGTAATGCTAGATGGTGAAGTATGTCATTAGCTTATTTCACTTTAGTAGGTCTGAGTAAGCTACTGAAAGTCTTCATGTGTTTAAAGATAAGCACGTGTTAAGTGCTTTGCTGCATGAGGATTAGAGTGCTAATTGAGCACCTAATCCTTCTGCATATCCCAGTGCTGGAAGCTGTGCTGTTTGAAAGGGTTCACCTAGACCTGGAGATTTAGGTTATACAGCAAAGTCAGCCAGCAGATTATCCTTGCATTCATGTAAATTTTGCTTCTGGTTTCAGGGTAACAATTAATCAAACTATCCTCAGAGGAAAGAGCAATGTGCCCTCTAGAACCTGACAATGAAGTTATGGGCTCATTAGGGAAAGGCAGGCAAGAAAGGGGATGAGCATCCCCTGCTCCTCAGCTGACCTTTTCAACATCTGCTCTGTTGATCACATCCATCTCCGCTACACCTGGAAACATCTGGAAGACACTTTTTCTGTCTTTGGTCAGGGGAGATGTCACAGCTGAGAGGCTGATGCCAGAAAAGCAGTGCCAAGAATGTGGCAAGGGTGCCTTTGTAGCACTGATAGAAACCCCCACACCCCCATTATATTATTTCAAAAATTGTATTGGGCAGGTAGTGGATGCTGAGTGATGCCATCATGTCTATATAAAATCTAAGGGTTGTTTGAAGCATGCTTTTATTTGGGGTTAAGAAGTTTGCTGTTTCATGGCACCTAAAACAGCAGCTCAAGATGCCATCAAAATACCATTGTATTTCATTTTGGCACTTAATTGCAATCTGCTGGCTATGGTGTGCTTATCAAGATAAGCATATTCTAGAATTTACAGCTTCTGCACATATTTGAAGGTTTTCTATCTCAAAGCTGTGTTTGCCTATGGCATGTTTGGGCAAGCAGGCATTTCAGCATTCTAAAGAGCTGCAGCCAGGTACAGAGCTCTCCCTCATTTCTTTTTGCAGTAAGCATTTAACAGTTCCAGAACAGCACTAATGGTGCCTGCATAAAGGGAGCTCTGCTGCAAGTCATTGATCTAAATTCCATATTGAGAAATGCAAAGACATTTTTTTTGTGGTGTTATAGTACTGAATGTGCTTTGCAAGTCGTGAGAATTTATTGATAAAGCAATACCTGGCAGTTTGTTATGGTCAGTAGAATAAAGTGGTATAAAGAGAAGGCTAAAGGTCATAGTCTAGCATATGATTTAAGAAGTGGAGTAGAAATCTCTGCTTGTGTTTTTGACTACTCAAATTTTGATAGTTCTTGGCATCAAACAGAGTTCCAGGATCATTTTTCATTCAGTAAAAACACTGAAATTCTGAAAATAAATTAAATTAGGTAATCAGAAATAAGATATACAACTTTATTTTTAAGTGGGTTTTATGTACCTTTTGGTGGGAGGCAGCTTAGATTACTACAGAAAGTAAAATCTTTAGTCTGGAGGGAATTCCATGATAGGAAAAGGGTACATCAATAAATAAGCTCATATCACACACAAAGTTTGATGTAATTCATAGAACCACGAATCCATATTAGATGGATGGTGATGGCAACTAGAACTGTTCACATCGAGAAGTAACTGAGCACACCAAGAATCTTCAGGAAGGAAAATGGAGAAAATGAAAGAGGTGGGGAAAAATCTACTGTAGTCAGAGAATGAAGAAACCTTCAGGAGTCTGAAAAGATTAGACAGCTTTTCCTGTACATTGAATATGCATCACTTGAGCTACTAACTTTTAGTGTTTGTAAACAAAGCACAGCCCAAAGTGTGATTTTTTTTTTTCTTTAATAAGAGGTGGTGAATGAATATATAAAACCAGCTTTGCAGAAAATAGAAGTAACACTTCTCCAGATGGTGCTCATTCACCTTGGTTTTTGTTATCTGAAAGCCCCAACAGGGAACTGGTGAGCTACATGGGAAAAAAAAACATATGACTCTATTTAATCAGAGACAAGATTTGTTCTTCCTCTCCTGTTTTACAGTGTCTGAACTATGTACAAATATCTGACCTGTAATTCATGTATAAGACACACAGGCAAAAATGTTTGCTTAGGTTTGAACAGCAGGGAGCTGAAAAAAATTAAAACATATTAATTGGACAAGCTGGAACTCCCTAAGATTTGCAAGTGGATCATTAGAGAATGCATGGAGTGATAATGAAGGCAAATTATCAATTTGGACACCAGGTGTTCTGAGTTTGATCAAGAAAAGAAAGACAAATACCTTTCTGTTTAAAAACAAAGTAGTCAGAAGTGCTAGACTACAAAAGATGAAATTTACTTGGGATCTGTCCTAAATTAATGAAAAAAACTTTCTTACTTGGTAGAATAGTACCTGGCATTTGTATTTCAACAATATTTCTAAAAGATTCTTTTATTAAAATTCTGCCATTGCAGTATCCATGAGTTTTGTATTTTTAACCATATAAACTGCTTTTGGGTTTAGACTGTGTGCTGAAGAAATGCAAATAAATATGCTTTTTATCCTCACTGTTTACATGGCTAGATAAAAGGGTTGGTACAAAAAACCTACTGAACTGAAGGTTTTATTCACAAGCTATCTTTTTCATTCTTAAAATCACATCAGAACAATGTAGCTAACAACAGAACAAGGTAGTCTCAAGACTCTTGGGTTCTTAACTTCTGGAGGATCTGTTGCTTTATTCAAGGGTCTTTTGTAAGTCTTTTTTCAGACTATGTATGCCTTTTTTACATTTTTATTTTTTGCAAAAATGAAAAAGCAATATTTTCATGTAGAACAAGGGGAAGAGAGGTTATAGACCATGATTTGGTTGTTTGTGGATTTTGTTTGTATAATAGATGCTTCAATGTAGGTACTTGTGCTTTAGTTCTAGACAGCACCAAGCCATGTCTCCTTTCATACAGCTAAAATGTTCCATTTCTTTCTGATCAGGTCCATAAGTCCTAAACTTTAACACTCTGTTTCCATCTGAATAATTTTGAACACCTCTTGGCATGCCTGTTAGGAATATAATAAGATTTAGGATAATATAAATATTTTGGATTTATTTGAGCCTTTATTTCCCTTCTGTATAGATCACTATTAAAGTAGTGATATTCACAAGTCTGATTAATCTAAATTGAGGAGTTTTGCTTAAATGTTGATAGGAGAAACTAAAGAGCCATGCTGTTGGGTTTTACACCATTTCATAACAAGCTGGATGATTCCTGCAACATTGCTTTATGAACACTAATTTAGATAAGGGCAAAGCATAAATCTTCTAAAATACATTTAATCCCCAAATATGTCTGGACTGTGTTTTGTAATGTTGGTGGTGGTGCTCATTGAATGCAAATGACATGAGAGGGGGATTTGGGAACTCCTCTGGTTCTGACTAAGCTAAAACCTTGCTGGTGACTTAGTGGCTGTTCATCCTGTGACTGGTTCAACACTCACACTTCCTCTGCTGTGTTTCCACATACATCTGCTCTACACACTCTCATTCCTTTTGCATTCTCTTTATCCCATGAATGCATCTTTCTAACCCTTCTTTATCAGGATTTTTCAATTTCCAAAACGTTTTATTAGAAGTTGTCTGGTTTTAATTGTCTTCAAGTTATATTTTTCATTAGGCAAGAACTTTTTCTGTCTGGAAACTGCCAGATTTGGATACTTTTCAGGCTTATATTACTCATTATCTGTTATTTATTATCATATTCAGTGAGCATAATAGCTGTGTCAATTTGTTTAGAGTAACATGCCAGTTCATAATTTTGAATTATCTATTCAATAAGTCATTGTGCATTTTTAATAATAATTTGAATTTTAAAAATGAAGCTATAAGCAACTAAGTTCTCTTTCACAGGCTTCTATTATAAATGAGATACAGCTTATATTACCATGGGTAATAAATAATAATTGGAGCAAAAATAAAGTTGATATTTTAAAAACATTTCAAAACTAAATGAAGGGGAATTAATTTTCTTCAGGTGAAAAGATCAACATGAATTCTCACAGATTTTTTGGGGGGGAAGAATGTTCTTACCTTTTAATTTTCTAGCATATTACAATGAAGTTCTCTTTGTTTTGCATTGCAAGATGATACAATTTTGCTAGAATTCTGTCATGAGATAATACAGACATGCTGTGAGATGTAGGGCTTGGAGGCAATTATTTCTGAGGCTCAGCATCAGGTACTCCTTGGCTCTTTTGTAGCATGGTGAAAACTTGCTATGCTGAAATAGGCATTCCTCCTAGTTTCTGCTTTCCAGCAGGTATTTGACTTGTAGAGGTGCAAGGGAGAGATACAAATAGGAGAGAGGAAAAAGGTGAGGGAAAGAGATGGCACAGTGGGAACCAGATTTTTCACCTGAAAACTTGACATGGGGGGAGGAAAAAAATATTAAAATAAGGCACAAACTAACCCAGCTCTATAGACTGCCAACATTTGTTTTTAAACTGAAATAAAGACAGTCTGACCTGTTCTTGAACTCTTAATTTAGCCCATTGTTAGTGAAGTACCTAAGGACTGTCCAAGAGAGCTGGTTGAAATTCAAGGATCACTTTCTCTAGACTCAAGAATGCTGCATCCTGAGGAACAAGAAATGAAATGAAGGGGGAAAAGACCTGCATGGATGAACAAGGAATTCCTGCCATTACACAGGAGATGGAAACAGGGTCAGGCCACTTGGGATGACTATAGAGAGGTTATCAAAGTAGAAATTAAACAAGCAAGGCCAAGGCCCATCTGGAATTAAATCTGGCTAAGGATTTCAAGGACAACAAGAAGAGCTTATCAAATCTGTCAGTAACAAAAGGCAAGCTAAGGCTTACGTGGGCCATTCCTAAACAGAGGGAGCACCTGGCAGCAGAGGACACAGAAATCAGCTGCTGAATGCTCCCTTTGCACTGCTCTGCCCTGCCAGGACAGCCCTCAGGAAGCACTGACCCAGCAGACCAGGATAAAGGGATCAGTCAGAAGGAAGGGTTTTCCTGAGTCAAGGAGGGTCTGGGTAACTTGGCATCCACAAGTCCATGGGCCCTGACAGGATGAATTTATGGATGCTGAGCGAGCTGTAGGCAGGCTGGGATCATCTTTGAAAGGCCATGGTGATCAGGGGGCTGGAAATATCACCCCAGTCTTCAAAAAGGGCAAGGAGGAGGACCCAGGGAACCACCAGCCATCTTTCTCAGTCCCTGGGAAGGTGAAGGAGTGCTTCCTTCTGGAGACCAGATCATCAGGATGGTCATAGTCAGCATGGGTTCACTAAAGGCAAATCATGCCTGGCCATCCTGATTGCTTCTCTGCTTAAACAACTGCCTGGACAGATGAGGGGAGAGTGTGGGAATCACAAAATCCTTCTGAGTGTCCTGGGAAGAATTATAATAAACAAGAATTTAGATGGAATAATAATTATTTTGTCACAGGGTGAAAAAGTAGATTTTAGGATTTTACAATGTGAGATCAGGGGGAAAAGATGGAGGCAGTGGGGTGTGTCCCTGAGCTTCTTCTTCTTCCTCTTGTTCTCCATCTTCTGTGGTGGTGTGGCACATTTGGATTGGTTCAGAGTAAAAGAACACTGTGCAACATAGTTAGTAGATATTGGATAATTGTTATAAATAAAGTACACATAATTTTCTGTATAAAAGATAGTGCCCTCCCAAGGGTGGTCAGGAGATGACAGACTGATGATGACCAAGGACAGATGATGAAGGACAGACCAAAGAGGAGAGCACTGGCCTGCAGAAAGCTGTGGCAGGCCAGGGAATGAATATGAGATAACAAAGAATAAACAAATTCCTGAAAACGAGAGCAGACAACTCGATCTCTTCTTCAGACACAGGGCTGGGGGAAACAGAAACCTCACAAACACAGAAACACCAGAAAGGCCCAGGCCAGAAAGAACAGCAAAGAAAGAAAAAAGAAATCTATATATATATATAAATTTTTATTTTTAAGAATCTAACAGAGAGCAGTCAACCTCTGCTTCAGCAAGGCTCTCAGCACTGTTTTCACAACACCCTCCCAGGGAAACTCAGCAAGGGTGGGCTGGCTGGGTGGGCAGTGGCTGAGCAGCAGAACCCAGGGCTGTTATCAGTGCACAGGGCTGGTTGGAGCCAGGCCACTGCTGGGCTCCTCTGAGGTTTAATCCTGGTCCCAGCAGTGTTCAGCTCATTCATCAGTGACTGATGAAGGGGCAGAGTGCCCCTTAGCAAGTGGTCCAACACAAAGGTTGGAGGGATGGCTGATTTTCCAGAGTGCTGTGCATCCCTTCAGAAGGAGCTTTACATGAACATTCAAGCTTACTAATTGTGTTCAGCAGTAAAAGACTGAGCTGGTTATAAAAGAATCCAAGAACATAAAAATTTTAATTATGAAGGTCATGATTCCACCTTGTCCTTTAGTGGTGAATTCTTGTTCTTCTGGTCTGTGTTTTGCCTTCTCAGCTACGTTAATACAACTTTGTAAGCTTGGTCATATTAGTCAAAATGATCTAGAAGTAGTAAATCTGATTTACTGAAGTAGTTTAGCAGAACTGCCATAACTACTTTCTTTAATTGCTCTATAATGATAACCTGCAGATCAAGGCAAGAAAAAGGATTTTCACTAGCATTGGTATAAAAAAACCAATTATGTTTATCTGCTCCAGTCAGTATGGCTTAGTAATTCACAAACTATTTTCACATAATCATTAAACTTAGGAGTGAATCTGCATCCATGGCCAATTCCAAAACAAATTGGATAAATGTGACAGTTCTTATTGTCAAGAGATTGCACTAATTTCATACAAATGGAGTCCCTTTCATAATTATATAAAAGAAAATGTTTCTGTACCTAGATGAAAACTGGGTTAACAGATGCAATTTAAATGTCCTTTGCAGCCACTAATAAGATCATCTAAATTGCACTTGTGTACATAAATTGCTGCTGTGTCTATGGGGAAAGTCCAGAAATCACAGGCAAATCTGACTAAAAGGCAGTTTTTTTCCCCTTAAGCAACCTTAACATCTTAGTATCTCTTTACATATCAGAATAAGAAGCTGCCATTTTATAGCTAAAGGGAGCTCAATTTAACATATCACAGAAAATACCAAATAACTGTTTGCAGGGTAAAGAAGAGGAATTGGAAGTGTCAGACTATTTTGAGAAATGCTGTAATTGCAGGACAACCTTGCCTTAGAGATAAGGAACAGCTATAGAGTGAGAGGTGGAATGGAGTCACAAAATGCCACAAATAGACTTTCACAATTTTTCCTCTGCTTCTTTGCAAAAGCTGGTATATTTTTTTAAATGTGTTTTGCATGGTGGTGTGGTTGTTGGAATGGATGGTGGGGAGGGGAAAGGGTGGTATTTGTTTTTTTAAGACTTGTGAAAGTTGTCAAAGCCCATTTCCATTGAGCATACATTTGGACTGCAGAATATATGAGCTATGTAAGAGATGTTAGAACAGCTTTGAAGTCAAATATGGAAACAATGAACACTTTACCTTTTTATAGCTTTAGTATGAAGGACTTGTTTGGGGTTTTTTAATGAGGGGAATTGACTACCTGAATCCTCTCTTCTGAGAGAAGAAATGTGCAGCAGGGTTTGCAGTTGCTGACTATATAGAAAAGGGACTAAAATTCTTTTTCCTCTGCTGTTTTCCCCCTCTAAGAACTGTTCTGTGGAATGGCCTTTTCTGTTCTGCAGAGCGGCAGAAATGTTTCTACTCCTTTCCCCAATCTCCATCCCTTTTATTGCTGGAGTGGAAGAGTAATTCCACACTCAGTAAGTTGTCAACTGATTCTCTAAAATCATGCTTAACTAATGGGGAAAGTTGGGGGGGACAGGAATTAAGTTTTTTACAAGAATAGGAAACATTAAAAGCAATTTTTGACTGATTTTTGAAGAAGGAAGGAAGGAGTAGCAGACAAAATTTCACTGGTTTCTCTGTTCTTCTTTGGGTTCTGCTTTCATTTAAAAAGTAAAATATACACCTCTCAGTGATGCAGAAAGAATTAGTAGTAGACAACCCATATCCACTGCCAAGCACTCTATAATGTGATGATTTATATCTTATATCTCAATCACTCAGGTAAGGAGAGGAAAGCCTTGTGCTGCAGCTGCTGATGCATGGCAAACATTGTTTAATCCAAGTGTATCACTTTATTTTCAGAGCACCTGCTTACTTGGCTCCAGAGAGCTATTTTCATGGATTTCCTTGAAAATTTTTACTATTTATTCCTTTGAGAAGACTTTAAGAAACTTTATTGAAGATGAATTTGAATGACTGTTCAATTAAGTGTAGCAATGACCAATTGAACCTGCTGTATCTAACTATGCATGGCTGAACAGAACAGTCCTATTTTCAGTAATTTAAACAGAGTAAAAAAGTTGAAATAGATGACATCTACAAATATGTTGCGTGCTAAATTGTTCTTCAACACTGTTTTGTTTAATATTAAAAATATTTCTTGAGAAATCATGGCAGTAACATTTTTAATATATTTAGTTGATTTACAAATGCCTGTATCTATCTTTGGAGAAACTCCTGCACTGCACCTGTATTGTACAATATAAAGTTTACAAAATTGGTGAGCTAATTTATTTTGGACTAGATTGCTTTGTTGTCTGTAATTTCTAAATTTTCTTTGAAAGACTTAAAGATACAACTATACTGTGGTAGTTTCAGAAAAAACCTGAAAATTTCTTGCAAGGAGTTACATAGTTTGGAGGAAAGTGAAGACTGGGTGAGAGCAGGCTACTCTTTTGATGTGGTTTTAAACCCAGCTGAAAATCAAGCACTACACAGCTGCTGACTCAAACCTCCCTTTCCCTTTCACCTGCAGTGGAATGGGGAGGAGAAGCAAAAACCAACTTGTATGCTAAGAACAGTTTACCAGTACAAAATAGAGCAAAATACAATGATAAAAGTAAATGATAAAAAAGAGAAACCAGGTGATGCCTGCTGCAGTTGCTCACTCCCCCTTCCTGCCCCCAGCCTGGTGGGTGACTCAGTTTATGCACATCCTATGGTGAGGGGTGTTCTTGTGGGAATCACAGGCCAGTCATTTAAGGGCTGGAGTCAATGGTCCTTGTGAGTCCCTTCCAACCCAGAACAGTCTGTGCTATCTGAGAATTATCTTGCTACCTAGCCCAGAACAAAGTGTGACCCAGGAATCAGGACAGTGGTGGCAGCAGAGCATTCTCAGATCAGAGGATATGAGACAGGTTTATAAACCTTCAAACTTCATTTTGAATGCTTTACATTTTTAAAAATTATTTTTATCTTTTTATTTGAAGCTTTTTCTTTTCAGCCTTTGCAGTATATCTGATGCACAGTGAGTTCTCATCAAAACTAGTGGGTAAAAATTCTGTGTGCTCATTCTGGAAATCCAGTTTCTGGTGAAGACCAGATGTGAGTCTGAGTGCTGTGTATCCTGACAGTTCTGCCTTTGATGTCTTAATGCTACTTTAGCACTATTTGGAAGCAGTTTCTTGAGAGCCTGACAAGAGTAAAGGTTGTGTATTTCTTCAGCTTCTGGGAGTTTAGCTGAAATGGAAGGACATGCAGATACATGTTAAAATACTCTTGCATTGTCCTTGCTTAGTCTGCAAAATGTTTCATGATCTTCTGGTAAAAAGTTTACCTCTTGGCTGCCAGTTCAATAGGAAATTACTTTTGTGACTGAACAGAAATGCAGATGGTCGATGAGCTAATTAAGTTAGCTACTTCCATATTGACCCACCTTTCAAATAAAATGTAAAAGAATGATGGTGCAAAATGCACTCAAAAATCCATAAATTTGGTAAGAGTTGAAGTGATCAAGCTTCTCCATCTACAAAAAAGGAAGTGCCTGCTGTGATTGTGCTAATAAACAGGGGCACTTCAGAAAGGTGTTTGGTTTCCTCAGCACTCTGCACCTCTCCACTGGCAACAGATCTTTAAATAAGATTAAACTGCTGATGGAACATATTATTTACAGAAAAGGTTAGATGTAAAAATGGCTTATCCTACTAGTGCTAGTTATCTGAGACTATTTAATTCAGTTGCTGCCTCTTGTACGTACTGAACTCAAAGAAGGCTTGCAACAGAGCAGAAGGTGGGAGTTTTAGCAGGAAGCCCTAGGTAGGTCACACAGCAGGTAGCCTCCATTCAGGAGGGTTGTTCAAAGGTGTAGCTACATGCATTGTGTGATTTAATATTGTTTCTCCATACCTGGTTGTATGGTTGTTTAGGTCTTTCATATTTTCTGTGAAATCACAAAGGACACTAAGCTTCTAAACAAACATAAAGCTGATGCTCTGGCCCTTGTAGGCAAGTGTTCTATTTTTTTTTGCTAACCAGTACTTTTCTCTTTATGATAATAACTGTGAAAGCTTTGGGGTCGGTCACTGCTCACACACTGTATCCTCTGTGTGTCTGGTTTATGATTTTTTTATTATATTTTGCTATTGTTTTTATGACACAGGCAAGGGTGATGGTGAAAACCCTTTAAGAAAGAGTGGGGAGGTGGGAAGTCTGATCCTGTGTGTACTCCTGGGCCCCCATTCTGTTGGATTACAGTTGAAACTTGAGGTTCTGTTAGAATTTTCAGGCCTGTGTTCTGACACTTGATACTGGAAAAATTTTGAGGCTTAGAATCTGTTCCATATATTCAGCTATTCAGTGATTTGTATGCAAGGCAAGTTCTGAGTATAACAAGGCCTAAATTGAAAAATAATAAAAAAACCCAGCAGTGGAACTAACATGTGCAGTCAGCACTGAGAGAAATACGTGTCAATAAAATGGGGCTCTGAGAGCAGATTTATCTCTGAATTTCATTGTGGAGATCTAATAGACATAAAGAAACATTGGTATGGAAAGCAGGAATAACCATCAAAGAAATTAGTCTTGCAGATCATGTTTTTTTTTTTTATGACAGAAATGCATTCAAATGACACAAAACAAACATTTACCCATGAGTGAGAGAAGAACTGCACATTGTAAAGGTGTTGCTATAGATCCATACAGCCCAGGATCAGTCTGGCTATGGTAACTGCATAATTTTATTTTTACTTTACATAGTACCATAGACTCAATTCTCAGTTTGTCATTGAATTTCAACTTGCATATAAAACAGTAATTTTTCTTCTTTTTAACCACAGTTCAAGGCACTAAAATAGCCTGGAGTGTGCTGTGTTGGAATACAACAGGATTATTGAATGTATAAAGTCCTTTACCAGAATCAAATTTAAATTATGATTGAATCATATTTTGCCCTTTACTCTTGATCAGTATAGGGCCATGCTCTGGGGTTTCTAGTTGAGTTGAGCAAGTAATAAATTTTATGTGTGTACATGTATCTAAAACAAACATATAAAAAAAAATCCAATGTACAGCAGAAAAGAGCAAGTAAAGAATATTTAATAATATTGCAGACTCAGAAGATATGAAGGAAGGAAAAAAATGCAGAAAACAAAGACGAAATATGACAGGAAGATTTCAGCAAGGGATAAGGTAAAAATCAGAATCTTATGAGCAACAAGGGTCAGTAATGGAGACAGCCAAGCATCTGTTCAATGGCAGTACTAATTTACTAACAAAAGAAATTGGAGTGCTAAGAAATTAAGTGAATTCTGTTTCAATGCTTGCAAAGGCAAACAAGAGTGAATGCCAGAACCAGTCATAAACTCCCTTAGAGTGAATAACAGTATTGAATAAACCACAGGTCATGCCAAAAGATGTGCTTTTGAAATTAGAATCTCTGAAGCAGTGAGCTGGCTGGACTGCAGAGCTAAAGCTCGTGTGCCCACTCCAGAGCACAGCTGAGGGAACCTCTGTCCTTCTCTTGATCATTTTTATTTCTCTCCTCCCTGGAGGGAGTGTCAGTGTGGTAATTGAGAGGAGATTCTGCAGGGTCCCTCTGTCTCTGAGCAGGAAGGAATGCTTTTATCCTCACTTGGGTTTTATATTTTATTGAGAAGTAGTTAGGATTTTTTTTTTTTCTAATACAGTAGTTGTGCCAAACATGTTATTGCTGTAGCTATGCCACACCTGGTGCATGTTTAGTTAGGGCAGTTAGGGAACAGAGAAATCTCCCCAGAGAAGTAAAGGAAATGTGGTGTATTTTGTCTGAGAGAGAAATAGGGCAGTTGAAGATGAATAACCAAGTGGGAGTTTAAGTGTGTGTGGAATACAGAATAGGAAAGCTTGAATAAAAATGAAGTAGAAATTCAGAGAGGTAGAAAATGTATTGGCAATTTAGGGAAGGGTAAAAATGTTCTGCAAGATAAAGGGATTCCTTAAGAAAGAGGAAATAGTGGGAACAGAGGAAATGTAGAACAATTTTGGAATGTGATACAGGCTTCCTGCTGAAGCTCAGGGATAGGCTTTTCCCTTCCATTGGTTTTTACCCTTCCTGCTCTTTAGGAACTGCATTAGAACTGCTCTGGCTTGGGAGAGATCCTGGTGATCTGAAGTTCATTAACAACCTTCCAAGTCTTTTGCTTTTTGTGACTGTCTGTGGAGAAGTGCACTAAAGCTTGAAGCATGAACTTTAAAAGCACTGCACCACCACCTCTGGTGGAGGGGATCATCAAAGGGTTCAAACACACTCACCAGCAGTAGTGGTGAATGAAGATACAAAATTAATCTTATATTCTTTTCTGTAAAGATTTTGTAAGTTATCTGTGAAAGAAAATGTAAAATACTTCAGTTTTTAAATTGTTTCCCACAAGTGACAATATATAAATTTACAGATAAAACTTGTGATCAAATACCATAAATTTGAATAAAATCTTCATAGTTTTGTTTCTGGAAGAGATGCAGCTTCATCCAAATAAGTCTCTCCATGCTTTGATGAGACATTTAGGGTAGAAAACGTAATCCAATCATTTGTCTGCACTCAACAGATCCCAAAACTTCTCTTCTGAAATTTCAGTTTGCAATCTGCCATAATTAGAAATCTCCATGGATCTTTCAGACAGTCTGGAAGTACTGGATGGATCCTGACATCTTACAGTTCTGTTTGGCTAGGTTACCCACAGAGAAAACATATTTGGCTTTTTGAGTGTGTGGGTGGGAGGGGAGAGGAGCTGTCACTTCATGGCTTTAAGCAAGAGACCTCTGAATTCATTGTAAAATGGGAAATGTAAGAAATAGCCAGACAAAACCTCTTCCCACACAGTATTAATTAAAACATACTGAAAGGGTTGGTTCTTCATTGGAAGTGTTTTGATGATGGAAACAGAGCAATCCCATGGCATTGCTGAGCACTTCAAGCTGTCTCACGAGGCAGTCTCGTGCAGGGTGTGTCATTAGCAGGTTCCTCATCAGAATCAGCAAATTAAGCAAGCTGTGTGCTTCCACCCGTTCAGATCACAAGGTGTGAATGCTTTATATATGTATATATATAGAAATAAGATATGTGTGCATATCTATGTTAAAACTCTTATTTTTAGCAACAAGAACAGCACTGAGCTTTGATTAAACACCCTGGGTAATGTTGGCTCTTATTGCTTATTATTTTGTAAAGTAATAAAAAGACTTCTCTTGAATGAATGAAATGAGAGCTGCTGCTGAAAATCCAAATATGGTTGGAACAGAGTATTCTGTTTAGCTGGTGCTGAACTGCTTTTTTTTTTCTTTTTTTAATTTTTGAAATTTAAACTTTTGACTCCTGGAATACAGAGAGTCACCTAGAATTAATTGTATTTGACAGAGGACTTGGGACTCTAGAAAATGAAAGATCTAGTCTTGAGTCAGTCTGTGTAGTGTGTGTGAAATGGGTTATCCTCTAAAGAGGCTTCCTTGCCTGCAGCAATTACAGGGAGGGTTTAGACACTCCTTCAGGTGTTTATAAAAGAGATGTCTCCACTGAGCTAAGCTGAATCTCTCAATAATTTCTTTGGTGTAAGAGAAACAAAGCAGACCTTGCCATTACAACTGAGGCTTTCCTAATGGCCACCTTGCTTTGTGTTGGGAGTCTTTACTGATTCCTGCATATATTTGGAGGACTACACCAAGGAGATTAGTAAATAGTTTTGGGTTTTTTTTATTATCATCAGTTGTACTAAAAATTCATTTTCCCACATTCTGCATGAATGTGCTGTTTTATCTCTCTTCCTTTGCTGTTTTATCTCTCTTTCTTGGATTTTTTTCATCTGTCTTGGTCTCCTTCCCTTATGGCTTCTTTTCTGACTCTATCCTTCCTTTTGCTTCCTGGATCCAAATTGGTGTTTTAATCAGAGAACATAAAACACAGTCTTTCATCTGCAGAATCACAGATGCATATGTGCTGTGAAGGAGATTGTTAAGAAGGCTTTGGATGCTGCTTCAGGTGCAGTTTAAATAATGTGAATTATGTGTGCAGCTAACAAATGTTTGGGCGTCCTGGGCATCAAGAGGAGAAGGAGTTCATTGTGTAGCATTTCTTTCCCTAAGAACAGATGAAAGGTCACAGTTTTTAATATTTCAATTAAATATTTCAATTTTCCCAGCACAGATGCATAAAAACCCTTTCATTGGTGTTATGTTATTTTGGAAGTTATTTTCTGTGTTGAAAGGTTTATTCCATATCTGTTTTCTGATACATTTTTATTTTTTTTTTAACTCTGGCAGCTGAGCTTCTAGCTTCAGTTTTCTTCACACAGCATTGTTTGGGGAACTACTGCCCCTGACACATACTAATGTCTGTCAAACACTTGATTCATTCTGCAGCCTGAAACAGCTTGAGCTGCACAGTCTGCCAGCATTTCCAGAGTGCCACGGACTCCCATTCCAAGGAACTGTCACAGCTTATCACTCACAGCTCTCACCCAGCCACTTCCCACATTATCATCTCCTTAGAGCTTCCAGTTGGCAGCACCAGGCTCTCAGCACCAGAGACTCCAGAGAAAGAAAGCAGGCAGGAAAACATTTGCCAGTTTTCTAAAAATGAAGGAACCATAGCTGAAGAGAACAGTAAAGCTACACTTGGGTAATGAATAAACATTCATTCAAATGTAAAATTTGTTGCCTCACTCTATTTGTTACTGAAGTTGATTGGTGCTCCTTAGCTCCTCTGAAATCAAGTGTGGTATAGGACAGCAGGTACAGAAGAACTGGGAGGATGACCATAATTTTGCAGAGTTATACATTATGTTTGATATTCAAACATGATGGTATACGATTGAAGAGCCAAAAAATGAAAAAGAAATATCTTCAACAGTGACTAAAATCTGTGATAATGTCATGTAAATATCTCATCAATGCAAAAAGAGCTGGTGCACCTGGAGGGTGCTAAAGTTTCTGTATTTTAAGCTGTCATAGCATAGGGTACTGTTTGTGTATTGCCTTGTTTCTGTCCTTCCAAAGTTTTTCAGAAAGGCTGTGGCCTTCACTGGGGAGCAGAAAGTTCACCTCTACCACTTAATCTTGAAAGCATTTCTGTGAGGCTTAATTATTTTAAGGCCTGATCAATACAGTAAATGGAATTTTGCTGATTCAGATGTCAATCATATTAGACTTTGTAAAGAGTATCTCAACTTTCTTCTCAACAAAGTCATTGCAGAAGTGTTAAAAATGCTGCTGCGTGATAGTAAAGACATTGTTAAAAGTTAAGCCTATATTTGAAGTCTTCTACAGTCGTGATATTTTCTACCTCTGTTATAAGGGACTTCAAATCCCTTTGTCTCTAAAATCTGCATTTTGATGGTAGATGAGTAGGAAAAGAGTACTAAGGAAAAGTCCCAGATGAGGAATATATGCAATAAAAGAATATTTTAAAGCTGGTGATACTTACTTTTTTTATCAATGATGCAGAAAAAACCCCAAGAAAATAAGAAAATCGAGGACCTGATTTGGCAAAGTTCTGTTGAGTGATGAACTGTGCTGGAACTTCATATGCATACCAGCTCCCTGCTTGATCAGGTTAAAGAGCAAGCCTTGATTAATGATTTTTTTTTAAAATAATTCATTTAATATCCATTAATAAATGGTCCTTCCCTCCACCTTCTCCCCTTAGTCATTCTTCCTAATTCTCCTTTGGTATGGAAGCTGATTGTGTTGCATATGGAAGAAAACTTTGCAGACACCATATATCAAAATTGTCTTCTGTTTCTAGGTAGTCTTTAGGGGCACTTTCTTCACCCAAATTACTTGCAATAACAAAGAGGGCTGTTTTTTCTCTCCTACAGTTATTTTCTTCCTAGAATTTCTTAATTAAGCTAACATTTCAAAATATACAGGGCTAAACCCTCTAGTATGCATTGGTTGTGTGTGTTTTTGAAAGGTCTTGAAATATGACATCTGTTTTATTGATGCTTTGGATAAAGATAGTGTTTTGTAGGTCTAAATAATAGTATTTAGTAGGTCTAAAAATTGTATTTATGCTGCTGGGTTATGGCTAAAAGGATATGACTTGGTTTAAAAAGAGAGGAAGGAAGAAGTTTCTGGCATTGTCACTCTCTTGTGATAAACATTGTGAGAAGAACTGGAGAATGTATCAGAGGAAAGAGAATCTCAGTGTCATTATGACAGTGGGAGGGGGGTTGCCTCTTGTGTGAATCTACACATGCAGGCAACCAGGAAAACTACCCAGCCTCAGCTGCAATTCAAAGAGTAGATTTATTTCATTACCTCTCCACCAAGCCTCAGTCGAGATGCAGAGTAGATTTATTGTGCTGCCTCTCCAGCCATGCCAGGTGGCAGAGTCAGAGGGCAGCAGGGGAGGGAGTTCTGCCCCACGACAGCAAACAGCTGCCCACAGGCATAGTTCATCTCCAGGCTGTGCTGTTATCATTTCTCTGTCCCAGCAGCAGGCTCAAACACATCTGAGAGAGTTACCTCTACCCAGGAATTCTGCTTCTCAAAACAGGCAGAGGAATGTCTCCATCCCATGCCACTTCCCACCACGGGATCTCTGGGCAGCCTTTCTGGAAATCTCAGCCCTAAATCTGAACGTGTTGTAGACTGTACAGAGGAGACATAGAAGTATTATAAAAAAAAACCCGGTGAATTTAACATTTAGATTATGAACATTTTCAAAAGATGATGTGTCAGACCTGAAGGGGAGAAGGAGGTGAATGGCTGGGAAAGATCATTCCCCAACAGATGGAGTGCAATTTGTATTAAACCTCTGGAAGGAGCAGCTGAGATCAGGACAGACAAACAGCAACAAATACACATCCTAAATAATCTTCATTGCCTCTGCTGTTATCTTTATATAAGCTGGGACCACAGAGTATATCCACAAAGCAATCTTGGTTTGTGTCCCTGATCCAAAAAAGATTCATCTTGTGGGCAAATTGCCCAGCATCTAAGGACAAGTATAAAAGATTCAGTGCCACATAAATAATCAGTATACAATATGCAAATATTTTGGACAAAATTGGGTTTTTTTTAACCTTTCTTCCTCATGCCCCTTTGGTTGGATAACAGATTTGTCATTGTTTAGAACAGTTTTAAGAGTTGGACAATACAATGAGTTGTGTCCCCTTATAGCTTTAACCAATCCCTTTCCACCAATAAGGACAAATAGATGCAAGCAGATCTAAGTGAAAGAAATAACAGCTGACTAGAAAGTCTGTTACTTCTTTAAACTAAATCAGTAGTAAAGATGGTGGACAGCTTTTGTAAACAAAAGGAAACACCAAAGGGTTTTTGTTTATTCACCTGTGCTGCCTCTGCTCTACAGCAAAAGCAAAGATGCAAGAAAGGCAAGACACAAGACAGAGGCCAGAGGCAATCCAAGAGGAGAGAGGGATGTCCCTGAGGGATCCTGCAAGCTTCCAAAGCCCAGGGCCCCTCTGCCCCTCTCTCCTGTTTCTCAGCTACAGGCTCCTGAACAGGCAGTGACAGTTCTGGGCATGGTTATATATGGAATACAATAAGATTTGGGGCTGCCTATGGTAAATATCAAATTCTGATGATTATTGTGTGAAGTGCCAGGTTAGCTGATATTGAGAGTTAAGTGGTGTAATTTTAACCAAAACTTTGCTGTTGGCACTTACTTCTAACTAATTTGATCTCTATCTATTAGGGAACTACAGCTAATAATTAGAATTAGGTCTATTGATTTTTTTGTAAACAGGTGTTGAACTACTCCAAGCAACTCTGAGAACATCAGTTAAATTAGACAGCTTTCTTCAACTAGAATCTGTATTCATAATATTCAAAATACAATTAGTCAATATGCACGTGAGTTTTTGAGTGGCTTCCTTACTTTTATGTCTTGAGCTCTTCCACAGTCAGCAAATTCTATGAACTGTGCAATAAAGAAGGATTGCATTGTTGTTCAGCCCACAGAGTAAAATAATGGTATCTAAGAGTGGTAATGTGCTGCCTTACAGCATCTTTGTGATTTATCCTTAGAGGGCTAAAACCAGGAATACAGTATGCTTAGGAGGCACTGTTTAATTAATGAACAACTATCCTGAGTTATGCATTAAACTTCCTGCCTTTGAGACTGTGTGAATTAGCTGAATGCAGTCTCTTCTGTAAGTACACAGAATGTGATATTTTGAAAACAGAAAATATGATAAAATATGAGTGTAAAAAATAACCATGTTCAAATGACTAGTGAAAGTACAGCAGATTGTTCAGGGTGCTGCTCTTTGGGGACCTTCTGTTCCACATAGCTCTGCTGTTTTACATAGCTAATGTATGAGAAGACTTGGATGTGGCATAAATGTTTGATGTAGTTGAAGCATAACCTTGGGTGCACTTGAAACTCCCGTGAGTTTCCCAAAGGATGGGCCAAATCAGACAAGTGGCAGTGATTACACAGTATTGTGGCTTTCAGTACTGTCAGTAGAGTGCAGAAAATCAAACTCTGGGCTCATTGGAAAAAACTCTTAACTTTACAAAAAGGATCAGGGCTGCTTTGGCATTAGTCAAGTTCATTTGCTAACTTAGTCTATTATTGTAGTTTCCTGTTGTGTTTTCCTTGGGGCAGAATAAAGTGATTAATTCCCCATGAAACTCTGTGTGCCCTGTCATTTTTCAGAGAAGTTAGTTAATTCTCTTTCCAAACACAAATGAAGATCCACAGAAGCTTTGAAGTGTCCCAGCATTTCTAGAGTCATCCCAGGCATGGTGGCAAACCACGAGTGTATGAACTGCACTTCAAACTAAACTGATTTCCAGGTGCCCACAAGGGTGTGTACGTCATGTAAGCCTTTATCTGCCACAACTAGTCACCATGACTCTAGAGTTTTTACTTGGTTCTGAGATATAGGTATAGATGTAGATACAGATATAGATGATATATGTATAGATAGATACAGATAAATGGGAAAATCTTTGTATTGAAGAATCTTTAGCTCATACATTGCTCATTATTATATCTGTAATATTTAATTTTTCAAATGGATCAGTTTTGACCTCCATCAATCAAAGTGGCATGGAAATTTTAAACACACCCAGTATTAGTAGTTACTAAAATTGGTACAAAATACGAATATTCCTCTTTACTCACATTACTTTTCTGTTATGAATATGAGCATGCCAGAAACTGGAATAATGCTTCTGGTAGCTTAAGATTTATAACTGGAGTTGATTACTTCTCTGAAATGAAAGGCTTTGAAATTCTTATCACCAGAATTCAGAGGGAAGCATTTGCTGCTTTCCTCTTCATTAGACTGGGGAAGCTAATCTCCTTTAATAACTCATCTCCTTGGTTTGATCTCTGTTTGAAGCTGGAAGAAAGCTAAGCTGATTTTTGAGGTGTTATCCACCATGCAACATTACTATGTTGCAAAAATAGTTTGGTTCTTGGCTGTACTAAATATGGGTAGAAGATCAGGGAACTTCCATTCCAGGTCTGTTTTATGTATTTCTTGTATTGATGTGCTGAACATAGATATTCTACAAATATTTTAACAGTCTCTAAAACAGTCAAGAAACATGGGAGTGAAGGACAAGCAGTGAGGCATTGGAAAGAAGTGTTCTGTTCTCCATTATAAATAAAAAAACACAGTGAAACCAGCTGTAATCTGGACTGGTAAAACACTAAAACTCGGATAAATATGTTCGTGGTTGTTAACATAGCCCAATAAGGTCTTGCATCTTCAAGATGGGTTTTGGGTTTTGCTGTTGTTCTATGTTTGTTTGTGTGACTGTTTTTTGTTTTGTTTTCTTGTCATTTTACCTGGCTATAGTATACTCTTAATTAAAAGAACAAAATTACTTATAGTCTGAGAAGTTTCTGATGCAGTATTTCCAGTTTTATAGAGGAAGTGTTGAGGTTCTCAGCCTGGTGAATATATCTATTCAAAGTCTGTCCAAACCTGCCTTCTTTGATAGCTTCTTACTCATAAATGTGTGCTTGCTTTTTGCATGTTATTTAGGTTAGGTGCTGAGAGCCCTGAGTCAGCATACACTCTGTACCTCATTATGCTGAGTTTAAACTCAAAAAGAATCAAGAAACTCATGCCAAGTCTTCAGAAGAGGTTTCTCTGCCTTGTCCTGTACTGTTCAGGAGTGCTCCAACAGCATATTCAGCATTCCATAAACCAGAATGGGATGAGTTGTGGAGACCAGGGTTTTGAGGTGAGGAAGGGTTTGAACTGTGCCACTGCTTGCTCAAGGACTCTGACCTGCAACTTTCGTCAGAGGGTTTGCAAGGGAAGCAACAACACTGCACTGTCTGACATTTTCTAAGAAAAATTTAACCCTTTTTGGCTCATTTCTATAGCAAAATTGTGAGCTTTCTTGAGTGGATAATGGTGCATGTGTGAGGGCTGAGGAACTAGGAAACATCTTTTACTTTTCTGCTGTTTAAATTGCTTGTAAAGAATGCGAACATCTTTAGTGATCTCAGTAGAGTTTTGCAGAAATTTTGAATCCTTATCACTATGACAATGCTAGGTAGTTGTGATAGCTGCTCTTGATGATCACAATTACTGCCAGGCTGCTTGGGTAACACAGTTGCTGTTTTCCAGGTCACTCATTGTGTGAGAAAAAATTGCATGGTTATTGCACTGAATTGTACATTTCCTCTCTTATTTCATAGCATGGGTTTTGGTCTGCTGTAGTTAGGAGTGTAAGGAGTCTGTGACAACTTCTAAATTCAACAATGCTCCAGGTGAACAGCAGTACAGCTCTCTGAAGCTATTTTTGTAGAGTGTTTTTAAAAGAGAAAGCATATGCAAAACCCTGTACATTTTTTTCATTCTGATGACATACGAGGGAAAGAAATAATATGGACATAATGTTGAATTAATTTCCTATTAAACTCTTGATCCAGAATACTTTATACTGTTCTGACAGTTTGAGAAGTGGAGGAAACTCTCTCATTCGTCAGATTCATGTAGTATTTGCCATCTTGATTAATAATTTCTCCCTGTTCCTAACACATGCATAACCATGACAGTTGCTCACCAGTCTTTATACATTTTACATTACAATGAGGCTGTTACACTCGAGTATTAATCTGCATTCAGAACCCCAGCTACATTTTATTTTTGTTTCCCTTTGATGCAGCACATTGATAATGAAAATCAGACCATTAGTTGGATTTATGGACCAAATCTATCTCCATATAACCAGCTCTATCTCTTATGGCCAGAAGATTAATCTTTTCACTTACTCTTTTGCAACTGGTTCTCTTTGAGAACTCTGAGTACTCTCAACATGAGCAATGACTGTCTGTCAAGTTTCTGGTTTAAGTTTGTTACTGAAGTAGTTAAAACAGACTGGTATCTCAGGAAGCATTTCAATACTCCGAATTTTGCATTTCCTGAATTTTTTTAAATACCTGAAAATTTAATTTCAATGTAATGAATTCTTAAATTCAAAACAGGATTTCAGAATTTTAAGTAACTGCAAATACAGCAGGTATCTAAGTAAAATTTCATGGTGGCAACTCTTCATAAAGAAATGATCCCTGCATCTGTATTTATTTTAAGTGAGTTTAAAGTGTTGTTCAAAGCACACCAAAAAACACTCAAAACTACCAAAACCAAAATAAACCCACCCCTGTAGTAAGTTCTCAGCACATCATGACCAAGATTTGTTAATGTTGCTAAATTCACAGCTGGATTTTTAATCCCTGCCTGGTGCAATAGGATGATGGTAGTGCTTTTGAAATGTTGTCTTTGCTGCTAATAATGTGTATCACTAAAATCAAGTTTTCCACACACCAGAATAGATTTGTGTGATATTTAAAAAAAAATTTAAAAAAAAGATTCTGTCGTTTAACATTACTATTTATTTTTCATGCTTGTAAATACTTTTCTTGTTAAATAAACACTTTTTTCCACTTTTATCTCCAGAACTGGTGGGGAAGGGGCCACTGAAATCTACTTTCTAGAGGAGATGTCATCAGAGGTTTCCTCCCAAATTTGCCCTAAACCAGGACAAAATCAACACCTGATCTGGTAAGCAGATCACTGTCTTTTGAAAACTATTCTGATTTAACATGACTATTGTTGTAAGTAAGATGAGGGCACATTTATTATCACCACCAATTTTAAAGGTGCATCAAGAACTATTACGTAAAATGGTGTTATGCTATATTGCCAAAGCTACAAAACCTGAAAGTCTTAATTTATTTAAAAATTCAGATAAACTGGAAATATCCCATAACAACCTATGGAATGTTAACAGAGTGTTATCATCCTATTTCTGCAGGGTAGGAAAATATACAGCATGATATCAGACAAAATAAAAATATTAGTGATGGAATTGCCCTATATTAATATTCTTGCTTCTGTCTAGAAGGAATTTGTATCTGAATAAGGCAAATGACCCACACTGACATCATGAGAAAGCTGTGCCTAATTAAACCTAAAAGCCTGAATAAGCCTATTTTTGCACATAGAAGAGGATGTCTTTGATAAGAGGATCTCTACAAGATCTGAGAGAAATTGTGAAATTGCAACCTGGATGTTACAAAGGTTTATTCTCTAGGCATTAGCAGTTATAACATTGCTCAAGGAAAGTAGTCCTACACATTATTCTATTATTCAAATCTCACTGTAGTACACCACCAAGTATGTTGGTGCTTCTTCAAAAGGATTCATGCAGAATTGGTGAAAATTCACTCCAAAATGGGAAATTCAGCCTATTGGGGTACTATGATACATGTAAACTGCTATAAAATACTTAATATATAAAAAAATGTTATGCTGAAACAGCATGAAATAAGGAACAAAAGAATGGGCAGTCCAACCAGCTTAAAGGAATTTGTGAGAACTGTTTCATAGTGGGTCTTTAACAAATGAATGTCATGGGCCACATTAGTGATGTGATCACCAGCACCAAAGGACAGGAAGCTGCTCAAAGCACAGGGTGCAGTAATGTTCCAAGTAACACCAAGTGTCTGGAGCTCTCCAAAAACACGTTCACTGGTTCTCCAAAACTTAAATTATGAACCCACGAGGCTGAAGGATGAAAGCAGAACCAAGTGAGTTTAGAGATGGATGTGGAGATCACTGAAGAGTGAGTGATGTACCCAAAGTTGTTAGAGTGGAGTGCTAAACATGCTGCATCTCAGAACTGCCCGTTTCCTGCAGGGACTGTGGGTTGCTTGTTTGCATTTTTTTTTTTTTTTTAATTATATGGTCTTCCAGTCTTTTCTAAATTCTAAATAATTGCATCAGGAGTATACACTCTAACATTTCTTCACAGTTACGTCTTACATATATTAGCTTTTTATTATCTATAGCCAGCACTAGTTGGGTTGTTTTTTTTCCCATGTAGCTACTCCACTAAAACCCTGCAATCTAAAAATTTCAGTCATGAAACAGGAATTTTTAGATTGCAGGTTTTATTACACCTTAATTTTAATAGTCTTTACTGTTAATTTATAAAGATAATAATTTCAGGGGCAATAAAAGTATTAAGAACAGTACATGACAAAAATTGTGTATTACAGCATAAAAATAATAGGATCCAAAGCTTCTTCACTATATCAAATTCCTACTGTATTAGCTGTATCTCTCTTGTAAAAAAATGGTTTTAAGGAAGCCCTGTAGAAGCTGTTGAAAGAGAAATAGAGTGAGGGCTGTGTAAAGACCTAGGAATTCTGTTCTTTCCATTTTTTGTGGCTTGCACTACTAAACTCTCTTCCAGTTGCTGTCAGATGGTGCAGGGATGGATTTAGCTACTGTCAAACCACAACACCAATTTACCAAGTTCTGATCTTAATTGACACCTTTATTAAATCAGAAATTTCTCTACAGCAAAGAAAATTTGGCTTTTCTAACAGCAGGAAAAAAAACTGTCTCAGAATTGCAGAAAAAGAAATTAATGGGTTTGTCCAGTAAAGATTAATCTTAAAGCACAAATAGGATCAGCTAAAAGAGTACAGCAGATGAGCTGATGGAGTATTACAGGGATTGATTTTTTTGGTAGGAGGGGGTTTGAACTCTTTTTCTTTCTATGTTATTGAATATAAAAGTTTCCCTTGTGCTCTGAAAGGTTTTTCTCGAAATCTAATTTTATAAGCTCTGAATAAAAGATAAAGTATTCACACTTCTTGAAAAAATTGTCAATGAAAATGTATAACTTGTTTCTGGTTTAGTTGAAAATTGTTGTCAGGGACCAAAAAATTGAAGAAAACATGTTTAAAATCTTACTATTATATTAGGGACGGAAAATTTGTTTTCAATCAGCTGTATGAAGTACACTATAACAGTATGTCTCAGAAGTATGAGTAAAAGAGGATGATTGAAGTGGCAAAATTATAGCAATTTTTATCCATAGATCTCAGTGTTCTGTAAAGAAATCTGTTTGGAAAGGAAATAAATGTAAAATAATGCTTGTTCAATGATGGACAGGAAGGAAATTTTCAGTCTGAAGAAATCACCTGTGTAGAGTGCATTGAATTAACTTTCTGGATGACTTGATTCTAACAGACTCATACCACACCAAGGTGCAGTTCAGTAATTTGAATTAGGTCTGATTGCTGTTTTATGGAAGTCAGACACACATCTGATGACTAACCTGCACTGCATGGAGTGAAGCATCAGATGAGTTAGTCATGTCTCTTGAATTCTGCAATTTTATAAATGCTTCCAGCTGTAGAATTCTTGAGTTCCATATTCCTTAAGCATCCTGATGATGACTCATGCTGTTACTGTTTATAACCTCTTATAAAACTGGATTTCTAAAGTCTAGCTGACTAATGTATTTATCACTTGGAGTGGGGATAAATTTGCAACACCATCTTTTATATCAAATATCCAAACATCAAGAACAGTCTTTTCCCTGAAAACTTGATGTATATAAGGGGGAAGTTAAGCTGGTTTATATCAACATCAGTTCAAGCTCCTTCTTCTGTGTGGATTAGTCAGCAGGGATTTTTATTCGAGGTCTGCCATCAAGTTACATGAAATTAAAAATACAAAGTGCCATACCTGAAGAAAAGAGTTCCACTTTTCCCTTCCTTCTCTGCAGAAATACTAAAGGGATTAAAGCTGTGAGGTAAAGAGAACACATTAAAACCATATTTTTTTTACCATTTTATTCCTTGTGAAAAAGCTGACTGTTTAACCTTCAGTTGCAGTTCACAGGGTTGTAAGTTGTAGAAAGATGGGACTTGGACAGGAAATTAGCATTGTCACATATGGTTTACACTTGTAAGTTAAATTAGAAATTGTAGTACAAGTTTGTAGTCATCAATAATTTTATCTAATTCCCCTGACAGGTAAAATGCATGAGCAGAGCTTCCAAGCATTTTTGTTGGCACTACTCCAGTCTGATCCTGAATGACAGCTAGCAAAAAGTAAGACATTGAAACAGAACAAACCAAACAACAACAAAACAGCAAAACAATAGAACAACAACAAAAACCCCCACAAACAAAATATTCTAAGGAAGTTACAGCTTGTAGCTGGTGTTCCCTTAGCAAGGAGGCTGTCTGATCAACTCCCCATGGCCCCCACCCTTTCCTAACAAGAGAGATTAATTTCAAATCCATTTTGTAATTTTATAATTTGGAATATGACTACCCTGAATAACAACTGCTTCTGCAAGTCTCTAGCTGTTGTCATTTCCACAGTGTCCAGGGTTTTCTGTCTTTTTATTATTTATTTTTGCTTCTTTTTTTTCACCTAATGACTGGAGCACCAGAAGAGGAGTGTGTAGAGAAAGAGGAAGAGCTTACTCAGAACAGAGATGTTCATTTTGGTTTGGAATACATGATAATTGAACCAGCAACATGAATTTATTTCCAGGATTGAAATTCAGGTGCAATTGATCTTCCAAACATCCATCCTGAATATTGGAGGACAATTCAAAGCTGGCAGTTCTTTCTTGCCACAGCCACCGGAGCCTGGCTGGCTCAGAGGGCTCTGCTGCTGTGCCAGCTGTGGGAACAGCTGTGGGAACAGCTGTGGTTTGGGGTTTTCCCAACAGCTGAACCTTTGGAGCCCCTTGCTGTGCAGGGCAGGGGCTGCAGCCACGGCAGGGCTCAGGTGCAGGAGCAGGAGGAGATTCTCTGGAGGTGCCAGCAGGAGAGGCTTATGGAGCTGAAGGGTCATTACAGGAGAGCCCTGAGCCCTGCTGGGCAGGGGTTTAAAATCTGCAGCAATCCTGGTCTAGTCTGGTTTCAGGCCTGATGGTTTGGTTTCCTGGTGTTCTTGCCCAGGAAAGTGTGATAAATACAGAATGTTTTTGTAACAGTGTCTATGTTATTCATTCCTTCTGGGAGCAGGGATCTCTTCTTGATGACCCTCTGGCTTGACCAGTGTGGGTGAAGAGGTTTTCCCTTCTTTCACCAATCCCATTGGTCTGTGTAAAATTGTATATGAGGGGAAATGATCTCTAACAGAGGAGTCATTTTGTAGCCTTCAGAAAAACCACAAGAGCCCATGTGGTGTGTTACATGGAACATTCTGGGGGGAATTCAGACCATAAACCAGTGGGGAGCATCAGGAGAGGGGTGGGGAGGGTCAGGCACAGCCTGGGGCCAGTGATGGAAAGTGGAGGGAAGGACAGGTCCCGTGTCCCAGTGGGGTGTGCATGATAGGGAGACCCCAGGAACACCAGGGGGACACTGGGAGGATTGGCTCATGGCAGGAGTGGCATGGAAGGGACCAGAACAAGGGGCAGGGTAACCATGATTGATGGGGAAGGGACCAGAACAAAGGGAGTGGGTTACCATCAAGGGTAGCTGAGGGGAGGATACAGCTTTCAGAGATAAACCAATCTGGGGGGAACACCAGAACAAACCATCAGCATTAAAACCATCAATCATAAATCAATAGAATAAAAAATACCAGCCATAACACTGTTTGGTAACTTAATCAGCTTCTGTGTTGGCTCTTTGCAAGAGACTGGCAACTACTGGAGCAGCTGAGAGCCTGTTCCTTAATTGCTCTGGACTGCACAATAGAAAAATTCATCAATAATTTGAACAATTGTTTTTGGAAGAGAATCTGCTTATAATGATGGATTATGCTCTACTACAGTTTAAAGCTTGCAAAAATATATGTATGGAAGTCTCACTAATTGTTACTTTCTTAAAAAAATTAACAAATACTTTGCAGGTGTTCTAAGATTATCAAGAAAAGGTGTTTGCAAAAATCTTTCAGGAAATTATTTTTGTGATGGGAAAGGGATGAGGAGTGGAACTGTATACACATGGACAGAATGAATGTAAGAGGAGAGAATTAACAGGCAGTTACACTGATATTTGGTGGAGACACATTTGTCTCAGTACAGACTAAAAGAGCTAAATTAGAGTGGGGGGGGGAACTAAATCTGCATGCTACTCTGATAGTCTAGTTACTATCTGGTTACACAAAAACATCTATTGCTTGCTTAGGTGATATTTACAGTGAGAGTTCTGTGCAAATGACTAGTACAGAGCTATGCTCTTCCAAGAAAGTGATGCAGCAGTGTTATTCATCACCACCAGCTGCTTTGTGCACAGCCAGACAGAGCTGGTACATGGCTGAGGAGAATAAATGTCCAAAATACAGAATGACTAAACAGGGGGGAAAAAGCCATAAATCACATGCACAGAATTCTCTTCTATCATCATTATCATATCAGTTGGATTTGAAAGGAATGCTGTGAGGCTGTATGGAAAATATAAGCAGCATTGCCTTGATCAAAATCAAATTATGCTAACTTCTGCAATCTGGATTTCTATAAAGAGCTTAATAAATTAAGGCAAAAAGTGCCTAATTTTTAATACATAATTTAACAGTGGTTACATATGGAGACCACTGGGCTGCTCCATAGGATGATTAGGGTTTTTTTGTTTTTTGTTTTTTAAAAACCTTACATCAAGGTGTATCTCTTCTTCAGGTCTTCTCTCATGCCCTTGCCTGCTCCTCACAGCTTCTGATCTTTGCAAGACCTGAGACACTCAAAGTACAAGTGAGTAATTATGAATATTGTTTGTGAGTCTGGTACATGACATAATCCCACTGGCTGTTTTGTTGGGATTGGTTAATTCAGCAGATGCTGGGTGGCACTGTTTTTCCAGGTGAAGAACATGGTAAGCAGCATGTAAAGCTGGGTTAGATTTTGGATATTGCTCAGCCCTGTCTGCTGCTAGCCAGAGCTGCAGAATGAAATGCAGTGTGAGTACCTGAAATCAAACAAGGCCCTCATGTGAAGGAAAGCAAAGTTTCTAATGTAGAAAGTTGAGCAAAGCAGATAAGTGATCTCACAAAGGATCTTCAATCTGGACAAAAGTATGGGACATCAAACCTAAATTACAAACAGGGTGTCATAAGCAATGTCCTGTGTAGGACCTCCTTTGGAAAAGGGCCAGACCACTTGTCACTGTGGGTAGGATTCAAAGTTACAAAGAGTCAAACCACTTGGGAGATCCAAGAGCTCACCAATGGAGCTTGGCTTATTGCATCTCTAGGCTGTTTTTTATTGCACTGGACAAAGACTTTCCTGAAGTAGAATAGCATAATAGCAGAGTTGGGCTGGTTTGGTTTAAGACATTATAATTATCCTTAGTGTGAGTGTATTTGAACAGATAAAATGGAAAAATGGAGTGAGTACACTAGATCTGTCTCCTGTTATATATAAAAGCCATCTCAGCTATCTATTTATTTGCCTTAGAGCATTTCTGCAATCAGGCTTACTGAAATTAGGGTTCTGAAGTTTGCCCAAGGTTGGGGAGAAATAATAACATATTATTGTGTACTGAATACAATCTGTAACTTTAAAAATATGAAGATTTTTCTCTTCAACTGATTGGAGAGGATTCTGAAGAAAGCTCAGTAGAGTTCCTTGTGTGGAGGAGTGCAAACAGGGAGGAGCCCAGAATGGCTTTGAAGGGTTAAAGATGAGGACATTGGTATTTGGAAATCTTTGGTAAAGGAACAGCCTCCTCAGAGGACAGCAAACAACAAAACAGAACTTAACTACCCGAGATGCTATGTATTAGGGCTCTCATTCATGAAGATGTTATAAAATTAACTTTTTGGTTAATTGTCACTTGTCGCTTACAGTGCTGTACCAGACTGTGCAATTAAAATTGCAGTTACAATACAGCTGGGAGTGGGAAAAGCAGATAATTATAAACCTGCTTTGTGACACCCCAATGCCTCTTTTTTATGTTAAAAGCTATGACAGATTCAAGCCCTAATTGAGAAACTGCAATAAGAAGGTCTTGGACCATTGAATATTAAAGGTCACTTAGTACAAAAGTGTGATGGTCAGAGAAAACATAGAAAAGTTGATTGGAGAGGATTTAACTACTTAATGTGGAATGTAAATTGTGATGTTTCTTAAGAGAGTGAGTAAACTAAAGAATACTAAGTATAAATTTGCACTTTGTATATACATGCAGATATTTAAGGTTACTCATAACATTTATGGAACTCTCCATGGTTAAATTGATTTTGAGAAAATCAGCACTTTTATATTCTAGCCTTCACTAGCTAATAAAAAACTGAAAGATTATATAAAAAATTCTTCATAAACTAATATGTCCCTCAATAGATTTCACAGCATTGCCAGATTAAAGATTTGAAATGTCATGGTCTGCCCTAGATTAATAACAAATCTCAGAAGAAATGCTGCAATAATGTACTGAGGGAGTTAATATTTCCATCACACCTGTTCTGTTATGGGTGAAAACCACGAGCCAATAAAGTCTCTGTACAGCATAAAAACATGCTGATAATTCTTTTATACTTCAGAAATGGTAAATAAGCCCTTTCATCAATTCCTATCCCTTTACTGAGTAATAGTAAATACAAATATATTGCTGCATACTTTGATTTGCTTTACCTTGACAATGGACTTACCCTTTGGAGAGTCCCTGGAGGACTCCCTCCCTCTATTTGAATAAAGTTTCAGGACTTCTCTGTCTCCTTTATGGACACTGCTTTTTCATAGCATGATTTTCTGAACAAAACCAACATCCTGACCAGAATAAAGTACTGCCTTAACCCTCTAACACTAAAAAATGTTGGAGAGTTTGGTTTTTTCCCTGCAGTTCCAATGACATTTCTGGCAAGCATAAGCTTGTGTTGTATTTTGCTAAGGGAGACAGTTGGTTAATTTTCTCCCCAAGGCAGGCAATAATATTCCCACACCATTGGGGTATTTAGCTAATCTTGCAAGAACCTATGTGATGAATGCTTTGAAGTGCTTTGGAATTTTGCACTAACACTTCTATATTTCTGATGTACTTTTTTAATGGCACATAAAACCATCTTTTGCTTGCTAAGCTAGGAGTAATTATTTATTTAGCAAGATTGTCAATTAATTTAAACAAAAAAAATGGAAAGCCTTTAATTACAAGAGTAAAAAGACAATATTTCTAAGGAGTTCTGTGTGTCTTATGTGTTTATACAGAATATTTCTATAACATCTTTGAAGTTGTTAGACATTAATCTTTAAACTCTAAGTGTACACAGCACTATAAATCAAACACAGTCTATGTCTAAGAAATATCTGCAAGCAATTCTCATTTTTTGTTTTTGATATATTATTGTTAAGATGCACACCACTCCTCTAAAATAAACAACTGACCAACCAAAACACAAAACCCCCTCCAACTTGTCAAGATCAAGGTCATTTATCTCAAGAGGAAATGCAGGAAAAGGATAGGTGAGGGATGCTTCTTTGTGTCTGTAGGCAAGCAGCTGGAGTACAATCAGGTCTGACAAGAACAATGTTGAAGACTAAGTGCCCAGCCCTTAATTATAGAAACGTGTCTCTGAAAAGGCAGGTTTTCCTTTTGTCCTACAAGCATTTTCTGCTGAGCATTGTCTTCACAGAGCTGCCCTTGCACCCGTGCCCGGCTCAGAGTTTGGGGGTGCACTGCTGCAGGCTCTGCTTGGCCTGGCTGTGCTCACCTGAGATGGGAAAGCCTCTCACACACCCTGTGTGCTGAGCTCCTGAGGGGCTTGCATGCTCAACCTCACCTGTGACAGTCTTCACAGGATAGTCAGCAAGAGTGCTGCTGGGCATGGAGGCATCCTGACTGTTCCATCAGTCCTGAACAGGATGGAGAAATGCTGCAAGGGCTGAAGGTGTGTCTGGGTGATGCAGCACTGTCGTAGCTGCAGATTACCTGTGCTGGAGTCACTCAACCACTTGTGGAGATACCCTGCCATGCAAGCCTGGAAAAACCCCTTGAGGTGAAGCCAAGAAGCAGCAGAGCAGTAATAGAATTAAAAAATAGTTCCTCCAGTTGCAAAATTTCACAAGGTTACTTAAGATCACTCAGCATTTTCTGCTGCCTTGAGGCACCAGTACCTTCCCCTCTGTTCCACCCTGTATGAATGCACATAAAAGGGAGATGGAAGTATTAGCTGCTGATACAGGACTAGGAAGTGCCTGGTAGATTGGAAAGGTTGGGGTTTTCTAGAAGAGAAAATGATAAGCTAAGGATCTTTTTATGACCTTTTTACTCTGCTATCCTAAGTATCCATGGTAACATGACTGTTCATTCAAGCTGGTACGTAACGCCAAAATAACAATAAATACAGACTTAAATTAATGTGATTGAATAGAATGAGCTGCCAGGTGTGCTGAAAAAGATACTAGAGTTGGGATATAGAAAGTCAGAAATGAATAATTTTGTTTCTTTTTGGCTGCGTATAACACTTTTTCTTTTTTTTTTTCTTTTACCTCCCATTACCTTCAGTTTTCTATTGAAGGATGTAATTTATTAATTTTATTTGTATTCACCATGTATATATCTTATTAAGGGACAATACTGATTTTATAAAGTCTTCCATTAATTTTGAAGAGTAAATTTTTGTTCCCTGTGATGGAATACAAAATTACTCTGCAATAAACAGCTGAATGCAGTGATTAACTAGTTTAAACTAAGGAAATTTTTCTTTTATGCTTGTGATGTATAGTGTAGTTTCTGGATGCCTTTTGTAAGAGTAGAGAAGTCCATAGGAGACCAAATATCTTTCTTGTCGTGACCAGACTTCACTCTCTTGCACATAAGTTTGTTTGATTGGGGTTTTGTAGTACTGTGGAGAAAGATTACTTCTGTTTAAATGTTATACTTTCATGTGATTTGCCATCAGATGAACTTGTGTTAAGATAGGCAATTATCTACACACCAAAAACATCTTTAAACAATGCTAATTTATTGAATTTATTATTAAGATCAGGAGAATACAAACACAGGAAACAGGAAAAAGGTATTTCTTTATTTATTTGAAGGTCTTGTCCATTGCTCCAGGTGATGAAGGGCTTTTAGGGATGACATTGCCCTAAATCCTATTCTGGAAGCTATTTCTGCTCCAAACTTCAATTTGATCAGGTGAAAGAACACCTGATTGATTGAAAGAGTAGCTAGTGTGCTCCTGCCTTGCAGAAATGACACCTGGCCACGGGAAGCGTCAGGCTGCTCTGGGGCAGCTGCTGCCTCTGTTTCTCCTTTGCAGTCGCATCACACACCGACACCGACCGCAAAACGCCGCCGCTCTTTTCACTCCAGCTTCCTCCACTTTATTTTTTTTTTTTTTCCTTTTTCTCCCTTTCGCTCCCGGCAGGCGGTTTTTCCCGGCCATGCCGCCCCGAGCATCGGCGCTAATCCCCGCCGGGCCGCCCCGGGAAGGGGCGCGTCCTGGCGCAGCCTGCGGNCTGCCTGCCCTGCCCCGCCTGTCCTGCCTGCCTGCCCCGCCGGGCCCGGCCGGCGCTGTGCCCCTGCTCCCGGGATGAGATCCATCGCTGCTTGGTACGTGCTGCCCCTGCTGCCTGCGCTGCTCCTCGCCTCTAGGTGAGTGCCGACAGCTCCTTCCCTCCCTGTGCTCCTGCCGCCTTTCCTTTTCCACAGGCAGGGCTCGGAAATAATACACATTGCGGGTTTTACTGGGGTGTTGAGTTTAGAGCCAGGGGTCGCCTCTGATTCTCACGTTTCGCTCCGGCTCCTGATCGTCTCAAGATTGAATGTTCTCTTGGTTCTGTTGGGTTTTTTTTGTTTGTTTGTTGTGTTGTTGGGTTTTTTGTTTGCTTTGTTGTTGGTTTTTGTTGGGTTTTGTTTGTTTGTGAGTTTTTTGTTTGTTCGGTTTGGTGTTTTGGTTTTGATTTTTTGGTGGGTTTTGGTTTTTTGAGAGGTTTTATGTTTGTTTTGTTTTAGTTTTGTTGGGGTTTTGCTTGTTTAGGGTTTTTTTGTTTTGTTTTGTTCTTTTTTTTTTTTTTAATGCTGGGAAAGATGCTTCTGTTTGTTTGATTGTTGTTTGTCTGTTTTGTTGTTGTTTTGTCCTTGTTGCTTTTTTTTCTTAATGCTGGGACAGAAGTGCTCCTGTATACCTTGACCCACAGCTTGTGGGATGTAACAAGGCAGTGACAGATGTAAGCATCATATACAGAGCAGTTAAACCAGAGAGACTCTGTTTCATTGTAGAGAAAGACAGCTGAAACTGAGAACAGCTAACATATTGCCTTATAGAGTGCAAAATAATTAAAAACACTTGAACAATCTCATCTCAATTAGGATTCTATATCTGAATATAGACCCAGGGGTTACTTTTTATTTTACTGTAAGTTATTGTAGTGTTATCTCAATCCTGGTAAATGTATAAAAAGTTGCTGCCGTCTGGAATAATTCCTTTCTGTGAAAGTATGTGTGAGAAAATATGAACCAGATCTGTTGCATCTTAAAAATAAACATGGTCTGACCATGCAGTGTTCTGATAAGATAATATGTTCTGCACGCTTGCTCAGAGATAGTATATTGTCTATGCTGTCAGAACAGTATTTTCAGCAAAGAAAAGATGAAGCTGAGACACCTTACCCCATTGTCTTGATGTACCCAGATGAGAAATTAATGTTGGGTACAGAGCAGATCTGTTATGATACTGCTCTCTGTTTAGACTGCTCAACTTCCACTTCCTCATCAGTAAATCAAGCCCAAATTTTTACTGTGGTGTTTCTCTGCTGTATTAGAATAACAACACAGAAATAAGTGTGTAATAAATACTAATGAGTCTATAAAGCATATTCTTGGAGGATATACGCATGTATGTTTTTCAGGGAAATGTGACTTTTTCCTTTATTCTGTGTCTCCTGTAAAATGGGCATCAAAGCAGTCTTTTGCAGAAGAACTGCACGTTTTAAGGCTTAATTGTTCGCTGAGATGCAAAGAGAAAAGAAAAAAATGTGTGCCTGCTACATAGTCAAAATAAGGGATAGCAGGACCTACATACACAGGCAAATAATAACTGCAAATCTCTGAATGGGAGAAATCAAGAAATTGCTTCAGTTATCCAGTAACTTCCTTACATTAGAATGGGTTTTTATTGGCACAAGGAGGATACTTTTTGGTAGCATTTCTGGTTAGGGGTTCTACAGTGCTGATCCTTATGAACCACATGCTGATGTGCTTTGGAACACTGCACTGGAAGGACTGTAATGTGGTTCAATTCTTCTGATTTAATGAAAGCTCTAAGGAAACTTTCACTAGCAGTCACGTGAATTAATTTAGATTACTAATTTTATGCTCATTAAAGAGTGATGCATCCTTGGAAGAGTAGTTAAAATGGACAGGAAGCACCAAGCCAGCTTTTGCAGTTGCAGGTTTGTATCTTGTATGAGCTTGTGCAGATTAACCTGTACTGAGAAGAGAGATGGAAAGCTTAAAAACTGCCTGAACATTCATGGGAGTCAAGGTTTCTAGTGTAGAGCCCTAAAAGTCAGTTCTTATCTTCTTGAGCAGATGTTACCAGTATGAGAAATGAAGCATAGCTAATTCCGAATTATTGTAAAAAACCTAATAAATCAAATCCCCCCTCAACTTTCAAAAAATAGTTGGAAAGAATATCAAGGAGTTGTAATTGGCATGTGGATGCTAATTATTAAAATTATAATTCTGAGGAGTGTGTGTGTTTTCATAAGATCGCAGTGTTGTGGCCTGTGATGGTTTATGTTCTTATGTAATAAGAGATGAAAATGATCAACGGGAGAGAAATTCCAGTTAAAATTCCACCCAGGTATAGTGTGTGTTGCAAAGTGAGTTTTGCTACCAGATTGGTCATCCCTGTTACAGAAGGAGACAGACTCTGTTACAGAGTTGGAGATTTATGGAAGTCCTGGTCTACTCTCTTCAGCAGTCACCTGGTTTTTAACTGGCTGTGTAGAAGCTATTTTTCAATAGCATGTGCAGGAAGATTACAAAATGCAATTCTGTCAACATGCCACTTACTGGAAAGAGATTATGCTTTAATCTCCTTCATCAGAAGGCAGTTCTGGCTCTGGCACTTGATACTTCTTGTAAACCTATGGCTAATTCATTGGTTGGACCCAACAATATAGGTTGGCAGGACTAGTTTTTCTTGCAAAAAAGCAGGGTACAGTGTCTTACCACTTGAAATTGCACAACTAAGGCAAGATATTAACTTTGCAGACAGAGTTTTCCATCATGAGGATTTATTTTTGTAGAATTTTGTGCTCTATTGCATGCATTGGTACTGAAATGAGTGACCACAGTACTTGTTGCAGAGGACATCTCATGGCTTTTTGGTCCTTGTCAGGCAGTGGTGCCATCTTTTTTGCATCATGTTGTGGTTTTGACCTTTTTGAAAGATCTTAGCATGCCTTCAAGCCTAATTGCAAACAAATGTGAATTGATGACTTAGCATGTAATCTTGATTGCTTAACATGTAATCTTCTTTTTTGATACCATTGTAAAGAAGAGGAAAGTACACAGCTATCACCATTATTTCATAATTGTATGTAGCATCTGAACTTGGTCTAGGATCATACTCATTAATCAAATGCCCATAAAATTACAGAAAGTTCATGGTTTTTAAATTAACCATCTTTTCTGCATTATCTAAACTGGATTTTGGTATAGCTTTGAGATGCAATGATAAGTCTTAATCTTATTTCTGGTCAGTTGTAGTGCCAAAGAGGTCCTAAGATTGAATTGTATTTGTCTGTCCAGTTAAACATGTATGTTTTGATGGCATAAATAAAAATTACTTCTCTAAAATCAGTCTCTCAAAATGTAAGGCGGAACATTTTTGAAGATGAATTTAGCTTGGTAAAAATTAGGAAATTTGTGTTTTCCTGACCACTTTTATATTTCCTTTGACATTTCAATTCTAGCAGATTTTATGTTGTTCTTTTTCAAATGATGCTGAAGACAATATAGGGTTTTCAATTGACATCATAAATGATTCTCCCTGCCCTGGCAGTTCAGGGAGTAGACACAGTGTACAATAAGCTCAGGATCTTATTCTGTGGCCACTTGTGTGCTTTTGTGGCTCCAGATACCTGAACAGACTGACTAGAATGCTACTTGTAAAGAGGAATCTTACCTGAAGGCAGTCATTAACTTAAGGGTCAGTAACTAAGATTTATGGTCCAGATGATCTTGTCTAGTGAAACCTCCCTACTGTTGCTAAAAGGACAGTTTTCTGAATATTATCTGAACGTCACTATTGAAATGCTGCATACCAAAATTTTTTGTCTGAGCAACAGAAGTACAACTCCTTAGAAGAAGCCTGATGTGAAACAGAGCTTTCCTTTTCTTGTTTTTCTTTTTTTTTTCTGTGACAGTGCATTCCTTTCTGTCCACGTGTGAAATATGACAACGATACAAGACGCTGAATAATTTCATTGCAGTAGAATGCTTTATAGCAGAGAACAGGACCATAAATCCAACAAGATTCAATAACTATTGTAATATTTCTACTACAGCTATTCATTAAATGCATGTAAAAAGAACAGGGCTGTAAAAGGCAGAATTTTTTGATGGTAGAGAAGTAGCTGGTGGTCATTTTTTTTTTTTTTAAAGTACAATTCATTGTCATTCTTACTACACTGGTTGCAAAGCAATCTGTAATACAGTGGCTTCAGAACAATGCATCTTCTGTTGTTTGTAGCAGGATAAAAGTAGTATGCTCATTTCAAGTTGGTTAATGAATGTACAGGTGTTGATCTGGTATATGAATATTGTTGGAAGTGATAAAAAAATGATGACTTTCCTCATTAATCTTGAGAATGAGCTTTCCTTGGATGTATTTTTAAGATCAGCTATTTTCTTTAGATTTGTTGGGTTTGGTAATTATTTTTTAGGGGATATGAAAATAATTTCTCCCTCCTTTCAGATAAAGATGTGTAAATGACTCAGCCTGTGATTTGAGGAGAAGAGGAACATGTCTGATGTTACTGTACTTGCATGGAGTGGGAGATAGCTGAAAATCCTTGTTTCTAGTTTTTAAGATTTTTTTTTAAGTAGTTTTTTTTGCTTAATACACTTTCTGAATTCTTTCAGAAATGCAGGGTAATAAATACACTTTTTCTCCTGCGTGGAGTTCACAGTTTTGTTGTCTGAGTTTTCTGGGCCCTAAAAGCTTTCTGGTTTCTAACATTGAGGATGATGATGTTTGTTTGGTTAATGGCTTGTAAAGATTTATATTTGAGGTACAGACATAGTGTTTAGGATGTGACTTGTGGCTGCATTATACCTGTAAGCTGTGTGCTTCTGTTGTGGACTGTGTTTGAGCATAATGGGTGCTTAAACCAGTGGTGCAACTCCATAATTTCATGGAATGTGTTTGGCTTGATGGCTTTATTTTGATGACTTACAAGAAAGTGCCTAACACAGCAAGCTAGAAGCTGCTTGCACCTTGCTGCCAAAGGAATGGAGAAAAATGCATTGGCAATATCAACGGTGCTCCATATATCTAAGATCAGGAACATAAACTAAAAATCCAGAAAGAAAGTCTCAGTTTGGCCAGAAAAACTTTTAAAAAAAAATCTTTTGTGATGTTGGAATTCTGCTTGTTATGCTATGTATGGTACATTTCTGCCCAGGAGACTTGCCATGGAGTTACTTTTGACATTTTAATGTATTCTTTGTGTTTAGAAAAATTAGAATGCTGACACTTTCCTGTGTCTCATTTATTAATTTACAGTAAGGACAGAAGATAAGGGTATCTTAACCTAAGTTGTAATCCCTTTTTCCATGAGATTGGGAGCTCAACATTATTTTCTATATTTAATAGAAAAGACAGTATTCCTTAAGATGTTCCACTCTGCAGACAAAGAAATCTCATTTATGCCACTTGTCAAAGCAATGTTTCTTCCCATTGTCTAGTTTATCACAATGGCTACACTGTCTGTCTTGTAAGGGTCAGATTGTAAATAGTCTCTATTTGGAAATGAAGTAATATGAAAAAAAGATTTTTTCATGCCATCCTTCAGTCTTAATGTTGTGCAAAGGTTTAAGATGTGTGTTGTTATATTTGCTATTTCAAACACATTGGAAGAATAAATTATGACATTTCATCAAATAGCAGTTTTTATGGGCTAGTATAGCTTTCTTTATTCTCTTTCCTTACTGATCTTACTCTTTACATAATTCTGGTGTTTTTTTAATGTTTACTTTTACTGGTTTTTATCTTAGCAGTATTTTTTGTAGTGTTCCCTCTTAAGTTTCTGCTGTATTTGTAGATACAAACAGTACTTCAGTCAATCATTAAAGAAATCAGTACAAGAATGTTACAAGCTGAAGAAATAGGTGTGTACAGAATCTCTTGATATCTTACTTGTGGATATTAATTAATAGTTTCTATGGAAAAAAGAGAAGTGTCAAAAAATTCTGGTGTATTTTGTCTTCATGTGCTATCTTAGGAAGAAAAGACTCATTTGCTGCCAGCTAGTACATATTACCCAAAGTATTGATTTTTCCAGCCATTTACATATTCTTGTTGTTATTTATGAATGGTCATATTTGGTCAATTTGTGGTCACTTTACTTGCAGGAAATAAGTAGGTTTTCTTTGCATTTGCCAACTATGGAAGTGGAAGCTGGGTGAAGAACAAAGTAAACCTACTTTGGACAAATTGAAGCACTTAAAAACCAGAGCATGTATTTGCTGAGTCACATGTAATTGCAGAACTAAAACCCTTCACTTTTAGTTGGAGAGGGAAGTGCAGCAGAATATCTTCCTAATGTCTCCATATAAAAGTCTTCCAGGCTTCTATCCATGACCCAAATACATATTCTTGCCTTGACAGCATCAAAACTCTTTCTATGCAACAACAGGGATTTATGGGGAGGCCCAAGTCTCTGTAATTTCACCAGAGTGAAATCATACATAAACAAATCATCACTAATTTTTATGAGTGTTTATATGACTTGTTCTGGTAGTGGGAGGGGTGTACCTGGTAAAAAAAATAGTTTACTCATGCTTTATATTTATATTGTTGAATTCTCTGTAGTTGCTGCAGTTCTTCAGGTGAATTTTAGATTTTTCAGAATTGCTTGGTGAGCCAAGAGCAGCAATAAGCCCAGCAATTACACTATTATATATGTCATCATGTGTATGTCATCCTCATCTTGTTTAAATGGTTTTGCAGCCATGTGTTTGTTTCAGGCTAGTCTGTGACAATAAACAGGGGGAAAAAACGGAGATTTTATGAAATGTGGAAGAGAAAAGAAAAAAAAATGTGGAAAAATTGAGCTGACAAGACTGGAAAGCAGCAGCTGTGCTCTGGGTAGCATAAGATTGTTAAGGAAGTTTCTTCCTCCTGAGGCAGTGTAATGAAATGTGTGCTTGATGTGCAAAGAGAGACACTCTTGAAAATGGAGAAGTAAAATCCATTTTTATACTGCTTCACTTAGGTTTTGGGTTTTTTTGTTAAGAAGTATTTTTCAGGGTGGGGTGAAACTCAGCAAGGGTGCAAATCAATGAACCATGTTTTGGTGTTTGGTAGCTGAACCTTTGAGATGGTATGCTGAAACTAATCAGTTAATAATTATTAATGTTATTTTCAGTGCCAAAATGTCCAAAATAGCTGTTGTATTCTTACTATTTCTCAATGGCTGGCATAGTCCATCAGTCCTGCTGAACCTCCACCCCTCTGTTCTAGGGACACCACAGAAGGGCCTGGTAATTCCTCTGAAAATAAGTACTGTTGATTTTTTGTTGGTTTTCATTTGTTTTCTTCCCCTTTTTGTGCAGGGAGCCAACATTTGCCAAGGGATAAGATATTTTCGAGGAGCTTAACACCTATAATCTGCAATGGATTTTCTTTCAAGTCAGCTGAAAGAGAGTAATCTGATGACTTTGAATTTCAGAAGGGGACAACTGGTTGACTGCATTAGTCTTTGAAACTCTGCATGTAAACAAGAACTATATTCTTTGGAACTGGGGCTGTTCTCCAGGTGCTGAGTGGTATGGGGGATGCCAAATAATCATGATTGTCAGGCACACATCCTGACCTCTTTTAGAAAGTTCAGCCTTGCAGCTGTCTTCATTTTACCCTCAGTTGAGTAAGATTATTTGGCTGAATGCAGAGAGTAAGGCTTGGGTAATTAATTTGTAACCATGGTGCCCGAGTGACAGTGAAGTGAGGAGGGGCCAGAACCCATCACAGCATTGCTGCTTTCCTTCTGTTTCCTTGAGCATATTTAATGTTGCAATCATTGCAGCCTGTGCAATTTAATTTGGTGAAAAATCAGTCTCAAATTCTGGTTTCTGTGAGATCACTGCATTCATATATGAAAAAACCCACTGTCCTCAAGTGCATAAATAGTGAATAGAGACTCATCTGCTTTTTTGCTTTTCTTGTAAAACCACTGTCTGCTCTTCAGTACACAGATGTGCTGTATTTGGCTCAGGAAAGTTCATGAAAGCAGGCATTTAATTAAATTTAGTGTATTTCTTTAACTCTGTTCCTGTTTCAAACATCCTAGTTCTTTCCCTAATTTTGACTCAGCTGGAGCTCCTTTGGCACAAGGGCAGATTGTTATCTCTTCCTGGGCACAAGAAAGAATTAAAATGCTGTAAAAATTAAATAGCAAGATCAGTTTTAAAGAAATAATAGTCAGCCTATTTGACTCAGGACAAAACTTGCCTTTCTATCTGTTTTAATGTCATAGTGTTTAGCATTGGCAGTTTCAGATGTACCTAAGCTGACAAAATTTAAATAGCTTCTGAAAATAGCTAGGAAGAAATACAGGATATGTATACCAGAACTTAGGGTTTATGGTATCTGATTCCTTTGTATGAGATGACAGCTGCTTCACTGGCTTATAAAATGTAATTGTAAATGTTTAAGCCATTCCCATCAAATAGGTGATGTGCAGAAGTTGATACTGCAGTCAGGCTTCCATATTTCAGTGTTCACTCACATCATAGGATTCTTGGCTGCTTCATCTTCTGTTAAGGCCACATGTTAAAATGGTACTTTAAAGTGTAGTGGAAAACTGTTCCCAATACTATTCAGTAATTTCAGGAACATGGAAGTTTTTATCACACTAAATTAAACCTGATGATACCTTGGAAGCAGTATGGAATAATTTAATCTGCCTTGATTCTTTTCATTTTCTAGAGAATTAAGGGTTCCTTAAGGGAGCTTGTGCCATTCCTGTAGAAGAATATTCAGTGTCTGTAACAGAGTCTTTGTTAGTGTGAATATTTGCAAGAAATATCCATCTGGAGAAATAAGCAGATGTGTTTTCAGAAGTTCAGCTGCTGAGTGGGCTGTGAACAAACATACATATCCCAGAAATCCCCTCAACCACCTGATTCTCAAGGAAACCATTGAGAAAAATCACTTTACAAAGTCAGATTTGTGAAACTGCCAGAGCCATTCTGGGATCTGATCGGATGAGAGAAGAAATCAAAGGAGGATGATGGGAAAACAGTAATTTCAGTGCCTGTTAGAAGGAGGTAGATAAAAAGGGGAATTATGAATAAGTGGAAATATTGATGCTATTCCAGAGACACACTATTTATCTGTATTGTACCAGATGCTAACTGTATCTGGGTGCTGCTCTTTCTAAACAAAGATTTTAAAAATGCTGTTTGTGTAGAGAGACAGTACTGGAGAGGAGGAGACTTGTTAGGCTTTTCTTTTTACTTCAGGACTTAGAAATTATAGTACTGATCTAGCTTTAATTCTTTAAAATAAAAGCTTAAAAGTTGTTTTCAAAATATGTCTCAAAAGTCTCCTAATAAGATAGCAGTGTAAATAAAACAGCACTTTCACTTTGAATTTTGGACAATAGAGCAAGTTGTTCTTGTGCTACAGATATATGCTCCATACATTTTAAACTTCATAAATTATATATACCTAGGGGTGAAACTTTTGGGGTTCTACAGATAATCCTGTTTTATAGATAGTGTATCTGTGTATGTGTGGAAATCCGAGTGCTCCTTACTAATGACACACTGATAATGAGGATGGAGAGAACTCCTACCTGAACCAAGACAGCACTCAGGTTTTTAAAAAGAGATAATTTTTCTCTTATTTATATACAAGAGAGTTACAGACTTTTTAAAATTCAAACATTGATATTTAGCTCTAATTTCTCTAAAACAGAAAATCTCAGAGTTAAGGCACCTTGTTTGAAAGCTGGCTTTTTAATTTTTGTTTTTTAAAATTTGCTTCATATTTAGATCCTTGAAGTACTGACACATATATTGAGTGAATTCTAGTTTTTCATTCTTTCTTTATATCCTTCATATTTTATTAATGCACATCTGATTTACTACTCACTTTAAAGTGTTTTGAACAATGATGGTGGAATGCATAATATACAGATGTGTCTTTTTTATTGGTCAACAGGTTTCTTGTTTTATAACCAGCTAGCATATTTATTCAGGTTCTATGGGAAAAGTTCATGCATCTTATTTATTTACTTCTGGGGAAATGAGGAGAAAAGGGACACTCATAGATAAAAAAATTTGTCACTTGTCTTATGGAAGTACTCTTTCAGCCTTTGCCCTCTTCCCATTTTCCTTTTAACATTTGAGATGCTGAAGGATACTGTTCTCCAGCAATTTTATAACTTTTTATTTGTGTAAGGAGTACAAGATTTAATTAATAAAGTGTCCCAACTTTATGGTATCCCACTGCCAAACACACGAGCTCTCAGGTACAGAAAGCTTTCTAACTTCTCTTCCTTTTATATTTCTCTTAGAGTCATCTTATTCTGGTAAATAAAAGGCATTGCTCTTCCAAGTTTGTGGAGCTTCTTTTTATTTTCTGAATGTTATTTGTGAAAATCTTGTTCTTAATGGGTTCCTTAACTTTGTCCCTAATTCAGTACCTTACTGGGTACTGAATGGGTGTTATAGTAGTTGCAAGACATCCACTGTCTCAGGTGCACCTTTAACAACTCCAGTTTATTTATTAAAGATTTTAAGCCTTTGTTTTAAAAGTTGTTTTCCTTTTGTTTTTCTTAATCTTTTCTGTTTAGGGTCGTTCATAGGCTATTGCTAGCCCTCTGCATAATATGAATAGGGGAAATACCAGTACTCATCAGATTAGTGCTGAGCTTAATAATGTGCCTTCTAATATGCAAAAGTGAAGAATGCAGCCATGGCAAAGCTTTATTTTCATTTCTCTTAGAATTCAACAGGCAAGTAAAAATATGGTCTGTATCTGTAAGTAACTGCATGTCAATAGGAAGAGTTGCACATCACAGCTGAATGATGTTTCTGTTGGAAAATGAATAGATAAATTTAATGTCTCAATTGTGGCAGGATCTGTGCCACTGAGAAGAGAGGAAAACAATACTGCCCGTGTCAGACCCATATCTGAGGTCAGTGATGTGTTCCCTGTGGAGGGCACTGTCTTGGAGAAGGAGTCATCCCTGTTTGAATGAAAAAAATCAACTTACTAAAAGAGTCCACAGCTGCAATTGTCAAAATTCTTCATATAGCCTGTAGAATTTTCCAGTAACAGTATAAATTTAGACCAGTGAAACTGCTACAGAGGTGTCAAGTACAGGGGGGAAAAAATAGCAAAGCAGTCCAACTAGAACCTGTGCTATGCATTTAACCTGAACAGAATTCATGGAGTAATGAGGACAGGGCAAGGCTTTTAAATAAGTTCAACATGAAAAAGTCTGGCTTTTAAACTCAGGAAGCTGGCAATTTTTAAGCAACCCACTCTTCTAGTTAGTTTTAATAACAGCAGTCAGAAAGGTTGTATTTCCAAGTTCAACTGCTATTAAAATTGCACATGCAACAGCGTGCATTAAATGGTTTCTACAGCAAGTAAATGGAAGCAGTGCCATGAATTGTGAATTTTCAGGCTGCTGTCGTATAAAAGAGTAGCTCAGACCTATTTTTCCAGGGTTTTGGCATTAATTTGGAGCTTTTTGGTTTTGGACTTGATGTATGGTTAGCAATCTTTGATGTCAGAAAATTTACTTTGGCTTTAATGTGTTTAGTGTATCTAATTGGCTGTTTTCTCTAATAAATGTAATAATTCCTTATTAATTTAAAATCATGACGTAGGTGTCCTTCCAGTGGAAATTAAGGAAAGACAAAAATATGTGTAATTTTTCCCTTTTGTGCATTCTAATGTAATATCATAGCTATTTTTATCATCTCTTACTTTCCAAGTGAAAGTCAGGTCTGCAGTTAAATTTGGCTTGGAAAAAAACCATTAAAAGATACTCTTGAATAAAGAAAAAAACATTGTATATTCTTGAATAACATTACATTAAATCAGTGAGTTCAGTAGAACTATATAGTTCCTATTTAAAGGCTTCTTGGTGCTTTCTGTTTCAGTGTAGAAATGATACTGTGTAATGCCAAACCTGTTACAGGAACACCTCCTTGGTCAGAGAGATACCCAGCTGATAACTGGGGAAGGGGTTGACTATAAAATTGAAGTCAAATTGAGGTAAGACTTCAGGCTAAAAATTCATGGCTGTCGTGCTTTGGCCCTAAGTAGCCAATTTTTTATTTTGACACAGGATTAAACCAACAAAAAGGTTTTTGAAGTCAGTAAAGACAGAATGAAATTCTAAATAGAAGGGATCGAAAAAGTTGCCTTAAGCTGAGGCTGAGAAATTCTGTTGTGAGGCTGTGGTAAAGATAGACTTGATATATCAGACTCTGGGTTTTCTCCTGTAAATCATAGAATGCTTTGGGGGATGTGATGTTCTGACTACAATTATGAGCAAAGGTACCAATGTGAAAAGTTTAGTAAGAAAACCTTGCCCCTGGGATAAAAGGGGGAGACTGTTCTCAGAAATGAATGAAAGGAACTTTTATTTTATGCTAGAACAGCTCATCCTTAAAGATAACACCCCAATAAGTTAACATGGACCAGAAGCACAGTTGTAAGAAAGACTGTGAAAGGTAAGAAGAACCTCACAAATACCTCCAGGATATTGTTATTTGTGAAAATTGAAGTCACAAGAACTTTTTTCCTTGTGGAGAGTACTCCATAGCATTAGCAAAGAGTACTTTTCTCTGTAAGTGAACTGAAGAAAAACTGTTTTAAAAGTGGAAAACTGAGTGAGATTTCTGGGTGTTGTTTTCTTCTGTACATTGTCGGTTGGAAAGAAAGGAAGTGTGGGAAGGGAAAGAAAAAGGTGTTCTGAAAGTTTTATTCTGATTTCTTGTTATGTTTGTTTGCTTTGAGGGTTTTGGGGGTTTTTTTTGTTCTGTTAATAAAGCTTTTCTTTGTATCCTTTCAAGTTTAGGCCTGCTTTGTTGTTTTCTCCTAATCCTATTTCACAGTGAAAGATAAACCCACCACATTTCTTTGGTGCCTTGGCCAGGAAAGGTCTAGGATTGGCAAACCTAGATCACTGTACATAGTTGGTATTTTTTGCCTAATTTCCAACTGAAACTATGACAAAAGCTCTCTTCCATGGGCTGGTCAAACTAACACAACTCCCTTCTCTTTTAAGAAATTTATTTCTGACATTTTTAACAGACCAAAAACTTTTATTTTCATTTTTGTAAATTAATCACTAGTAAAGCAGAATCTGAGCCAACTCTGTTGAAGGGCTCATAATATATATAAACACAAGTGAAGGCAGGAGCAGTGTTATATATAGACAAAACCATAAAAAACTGATGCACTGATAAAGGCAATCCGCAGATCAGGTGGTTTTGAAAAGACAATTCATATTATCATTAAACAAAATTATTAATCATAAAACATCAATTAGATGTTTTATTTCTTTTCTTTGGCTTAGCTTTGAGCAGTCAATTTGGAATTTAACAGAGTAAGGGCATTGCTTTAGTAGAAAGTATGGAATGAATTAACATCCTTCTGTTCTTTTAATGTCTTGTAAACCATAATTCCAGAATCATAAAGTGTGTAACAAGCTATTTGTGCAGTCATTAGGTGACTTACAGATTTGGTATGCTGTAGTTGAGATCAATTTAATTAGAATTTTTTTCTAAAGGCATTTCAGTGCAGACTTTGAATTTTGTTTGTTCTTCTCTTCACGTTACTGACAGAAATGCTGTGTGATGTGCAGTAGGACATGTGGTGGCCATCAGAGAAGTGTGCTGGCATGACTTACATGGCTGGAGAGCTGCAATGGGTGGCTACAAGCTCTTCAAACAAGCAAGGGGAGGAGTGGGTGGCTCTGTACACTGGGGAGTGTTTTGACTACAGATTATAAGATTGAGCCTCTGCAAGAATCAGGGGGAATCAAGGCAGATGCCTTGTCTGTTATAGACCAGGCTGAAGAGGGGGATGAACTGTTCTGGGAGCAGCTGGCTAATGTTTCATGATTCCTGGCCATTTTTCTTGTGGGAGACTGATTGCCAGATGTCTGCTGGAAATGCAGCATGTCAGAGAGAAGGCATGGAGTGTGTGGAAGAGAACTTCAGACACAGCTGGGCAGGGAGCCTACAGGTGTGCTGCCTTGCTGGACCTGCTGTTCACAAAAAGAGGAGGGCTGGTGGGAGCTGTGGTGGTTGGAGGCTCTCTTGGGCACAGTGACCCTGAAATGATGGCTTTTGATTTTCAGTGAGGTGGGGAAAGGACTCAACAAAGTATCTGTCTTGGACTTCCTGAGGGTGCACTTTGGCATATTCAAGACACTGGTTTGGAGAATCCATTGAGAAGCAGTCCTTAATAACAAAGAGGCCCACAAAAGCTAGAGAGAAATACTTTAATAAAGAAGTCTTAAAGATGCAGGAGCAGACCATCCCATTGTGCTGCAGGGAAGGAGACTGGCCTGGCTGAACAGGAAGCTTTTGCAGGAACTCAGGGAAGAAATAAAAAGATACTTAAGACTCTAGGAAGAGTACAGGGATGTTATATTACCTAGAAAGAAAATCAGAAAGTCTAAAGCTCAACTAGAATTCAATCTGGCCACTGCTGTGAGACAGTAAGGAAAGCTCTTGTAGATACATTAACATCAAAAGAAGAGCCATGGAAAATCTCCAGTCTCTATGGGATGTGGAGGGGGAGCACTGTCACCAAGGATGTGGAAAAGGTTGAGGTACTTAATATCTTCTTTGCCTCAATCTCTGAAAGTAATACCAGTATCTTCAGGGCAGTCAACCCCATGAGCTGGCAGAGAGGGCCAGGGAGCAGAATAGACCCCCTGTCATGCTCAGGTTGGGTGGGAGTGCTGATGTGCTAGAGGGCAAAGGGTCTGCACAGGACAGAGAGACAGGCAGGTGGATGGATGGATGGATGGATGGATGGATGGATGGACAGACAGAGGCCAATATGTGAGGTTCATCAAGTCCAAGGTCCAGGTCCTACACTTCAACACAACAACCACTCACAGCACTGCAGACTGGGGGAAGAAGGGTTGGAAAGCAGCCCAGTGGAAAAAAAATCTGGGGGTGCTGGACTGTAGCCAACATGATCCAGTGTGTGCCCAGCTGACCAAGAGTGTCAGTGACATCCAGCCTTGTACTAAGAGCAGTGTGACCAGAGGGACCAAGGCCTTGGACAAGTGACTGTCCCCCTGCACCTGGTGCTGCTGACACCTCACCTGGAGTCCTGTGTCTGGTTCTGGGCCCCTCACTGCAAGACAGACTTTGAGGTCATGGAGCGAGTTCAGAGAAGGGCAATGAAGCTGGCAAAGGGTCTAGAGGGTAAAGTCCCATGAGAGACAGCTGAGGGGGCTGGGGTGGTTAAACACAGAGAAAAGGAGGCTCAGGAGTGACCATATTTCTCTCTGGAAGTACCTGAAAGGAGATTATAGCAAGGTGGGGATCAGCCTCTTCTCACAGGCAGTTCCCAACAGGTAGAGCCTCAAGCTGTGCCAGGGGAGGCTCAAGTTGGACAGCAGGAGGAATTGCTTCACAGAAGTGGTTGTTAAGCTTGGGAATAGACTTCACAGGGATTTATCTTGGTCCTGAACCAGTGGACATGGTCAAGAGGCAGATGAGTAGTCAGGAGGATCACCAGTGCAGGCAGCAGAAGAGTGAAAACCTGGGTCATGAGTCATAAGATGAAGCATGCATTCCTGTAAACAGTAGAAAGCAATTTCCAAGAATTTCTGCTTCAGCACAAAACACTTCAGGTTTCTGGTGCTGCTTAGTGAAAATGCATTGTGAATCAGTTAGAAATATTTAAAATATGGAACAGTCCTGCTGTAAAAATCAATGGATATCACCAAACCATCCCATGAAATATGCAAGCTTTCCTCCACAGTTCTACTAGCTGAAGGATATTTAGGTAGTTTATATGTTGCATGAATAATGTATCCCCTCCAATGCTTGAATATCATAGCAAAACCTGTTTATTATAAGGGACCACAGAAAAATAGAAGTAACTTCTTTCATAGCTGATGCTGCTGAGAGAACAGACTGCTTTCAATATTCTGCCTGAACAGTGTAAATTCTGTATTACAGTGTCAAGCATGTTGGAAAATATAAAAGCAAGTATGAAAAAAATATAAGATTTACATTGCAATATATGGCAATGCCTCGTCATGAAGTACAAAAGTATAAAATATGAAAGTTATGACATTGACAGTTTCAGGAAGAAGAAAGTCATCATCTATCTAAAATCAATAATGCAATGGATTTTTTTCCTTTATTAATGATCATATTAAGCAAAATTACATTCTCAGAAATCATTACATTAAATTACTTCATTCATCATTACAAATGTAAAAGTATTGGTCAGAGGAATGCTAAATTGTTGTTGGATATTTTGTTTGCTTATGATTTCCAAAAGGGGAAACAAGTGGCATTCGCCTTAGATATTTTGTTTGATTATGATTTAAAAAAGGGAAATGAGAGATGTTTAAAATTCAGTGTGACTTGAGATTCTTGACAAAAGAAATCAGCAAATGATGCTATAAGTAATTAGTAAGACTGAAAATATGGAGAATGCATACTGTCGAGCATAGTAATTTGCTGAATGTTTGTACTTAGAAAAGTGATTTAATGCAAAATAAACCAAAACTCCAACCCCCTCAAACCTCAAATCATTTCATATGTTTTAATTGCTGAATTCCTGCTTGGTGTCAAGTTGCATTCAGTAATCTTCACTTGATGAGACTTCAGCAGTCACAGCATTCTTAGGCTTGGAGCAGAGCTATGGAGATGATCCAGTCCCTCCAGGGCTCACTGGGTGACACAGGAACACACCCTGGTGGGTTTTGAACTTTTCCAGGGAGGAAACCCATGGAAATCTTCCACCACTTCCCTGGGCAGCTGTTCCAGTGCTCTCTTACCTTCAGTGTAGAACAGCAGACCTTTCAGCAGAATTATTTTACACCTGTGCAGTAGCTGCACAGGTTTTGTCTTTGCCTAACAATGTAAGCAGACCCTTAAATTTAGTTGAGCAAAAGGTGTTGGGAAAGAGCTGTGTATTGATGGCCCGTGTCATGATTGAACAAGAAAAGCCCTATTATTACAGTTATTTCTGGAGGAAGGTGGAGTAGAAATATCTTGTAACTTTGTATCACATACGTGGTAGGATTTTGCAGCTACAAGGAAATATGTTATTACCAACACAAAAAAGAAAACCCAGCCTGCTTGTCCCCTTTGCACATGTCAAATATGTTTTTTCTGGTCTTCGTTCTGATGAAGGCCCCTAGGGGTTACAGGAATTGTACTTGGTGTTTTAATAAATAAAATTGCAGCCTGGTGCTAATAATGCTACATAGAGAAGTGACAGTGCTCTGCATTCTAATGACTCTCCAGTACACCAGAAAGTGAATATCCCTGAAATGGCCAAGGAAACAGTGAAGGAATCCATACAGTCTGCCTATTCAAAGCTGCTCTGGAGGAAAGAATGAATAATGCTGGAATTTGGCATGATCAACTAGGTTCCTAAATGACCTGCTAATTAGGAAAGCCAACAAAACAAGAATTGTAGATGCAAAATGTAACTTTAAACAAAACCACCAGTTGTATGAGTCAATACTAATGTGGAGTTTTTTTTCTTTAAAGAAGTCTGCACTGGGTTTATATGCCATTTAGTTTTTTAAAACTTGTTATTCTTGGCAGGCATTCTCCAAGGAAGAGATAATCTGCTATTTCATCAGTTAGAGTGAGAAATCTGTGTGGTGTGATTAACAAACATGAACCTGCAATTAAATAAAAGACATTTGTGTGGTAAAATAAAATAAGAAATAAAAAATAGTGCTTTGCTCATTTTTGCTCTTCCTGATCTCAGTGGAATTGTCCTTACCTACAGGGATCTACATCTCTTTATTTAGTACTTGCAATTATAGACATGAAGTGCCATGTGAAGAAGCACTAGAGGAAGACTTTTAATATTTCTAGCACAGATTCAATGAAGCAGAGATAGTGTTGTCCCAGGTTAGGCAGGTTCTTTCACCTGTGTGCAGCAGGCCAGTCCACACACAGAGTTGAGGTATGTGATTTATTTACAATTCTGCACAGGAAGGGGGGCTGGGTGGCAAATCCACAGAGTCAGCACAGCTACCAAAACTTTTCACTGTTTAAACATTTTAAAAAGCAGAAGAATTAATGTTCATTGGGTACAAGTTACCTAGTTCTTTTGTTCATTTATATTCTCTCTTCTATTGGTCGATATTTCTCTCACTTCTCGTGCTAATTGGTCTGTGTGCTTTTTCTCTTTTGAGGTGGTTGGTTTCTTGGGTCAGTGTTGTGATCTTTCCTTTCCAGAATTACCTTTTACCCAGCTGGAACTGATTGCAGCACAATTGCCAAGCTGTCTTAATTACTTGGGGGTTCTGCCACACGTCCTTATGGCCCATAAATTCTGCATTCTCTGTGTCCTCTATCAGGAGTACATCCTTCTTCCCAAGCTTTGCTAAGCTCCCCCAGGTCTGAGATCACTGAAGTGTGCCCAGCCCTAAACCTTAACAAGGTAATTCTGCCAACAAGTAATTTGCTTTTCTAACACCTGGACCTCACTTAGATCTTGTTATCTGCTCTCTGTTCCATGGATTAAATCTCCCTTCTCATTGATGAGGCTTGAAAAGTATACAAACACCAAAATCACCCTTTCTTAAGAAAATTTTACATCAACCAAAATTTGCAGCAAAGAGGAATGCCTTTACAAGTACAAATCACAGCAGAAAGAATGAGATGTAAAAACCTATTCATAATGCTTGCACATCCATTTTTCATTTTATATTTTTATCTTTGCAGGGGAATAGACTCTGTGCAGAACAGAGGAACAGAACTGTGCAGTGGGTAGGGCTATAAATCAAGAAAAGCCTAAAAAGAGTATTCAGAGAAATGCTCAAAATTTCAAAATCTGATTTGAGATTATGCTAAAGCAGTTATCAGTACCTCCATTGCCCCTAGGTTACATAGCCACTCCCCATAAAAGCTCAAAACAGCTCCTGTACAAAAGGCACTTGAGATTTTGTGTTGCAAAAGTACCCCAAAACCAAGAAAATACCAAAAACATAAGAAAAGAAATGACAAACAATAATCAGCTATTTCTCCCACTTGCCTTGTTTTTAATTTTCTTTTCAGTATGTGTGTCGAGGCCAGCTCAAACCCATTGTTGTTGCTGCAAATCTTTGGTTAGTTGCTCAGTTTTTGTACCTTGTGTTGGGCTGAGCCAACACAATATTCACCCCCACCTCTTCCCCCCAGTGGTCTGGCTAATTCAAGTTTCCACACACTTCTAATAAATTGGGGAAAAAGCATTTATTCCACCAGTTATCTAGTCAACTGTGATATATTTTATTGATTTGCTCAACTCTTACCTAAAATATGACACCACTTTCTGTCCCCTTCATGCTGAGATAATCAGCTCTCTTTGCAGCAGCTTGGTCAGTCATAAGCTGGGCTGTTCTCTGAGCTGCAGAAACTGTTTCTGGTGATGCTGTCTAGCAGAAAAGTCAATCCTGCTGTGTAGTCATAGAATGGTTTGGGTTGGAAGAGACCTTAAAGATCATTTGGTTCCAACCATACCTGCCATGGCTGCTAATGTGTCTGGTAATAGAGATGAGGTTGAGCTCTGTTGGCAAAATTGGATTTAAAATTTCCCTAGACATTCTCATTTAAATGAATTGAGCCTTGAAAAGAGCAACCATTTGCAGCTGTAAATTACATTAATGTGACTGTAGAAAGGGCTTTAATTTTCTCAAAAGTATTTAAAACCTATTTTCCTTTGTACTTTATACACTTAATGTATTTTAATTATTTGTTATTACTGTTTAACTTAGAATTTTCAGGGTAACCTAGGTATTGTGTAATTATGTTACTTTTCCATCCCTTTGAAAAGGTTATTCTTAGATCATAATAGAATTTTTTCTAAATGGTTCAGGAAAAAAAATCCTTAAATACTTCAAGGAAATGTAGGGTAAAGTGAAGTTTAGAACACTCTGAAACAGTATTCAGTTTTCTTCAGTTGAAAACTGAAAAACAAGGAGGATGGAGCTCCATGACCTGAAGCTGTAACTGGACAATTAGCTCCAATGTGCTGATGGATCAGAACTTATAAAAGTGTGGGACCTTGTGACTGGTGGTGCATTTTGTGCCCATTTTGGGGTTCAGGCCAGGCTCTTTCACTGCCCAGCTGTGCCCAGGGAGGAGTTTTATTAAATCCCTGCTTTATCTTTCTGCTCTGGCTAGCCTGTGAACTATCAGGCAGGTACTTTGTTGCTTAGGTAGCTTGGCCTTTTGTTACCTTAAGCAAAAAGTTTCTTTTTCTCCCTTTCCTTGGCCTGGAGGCTGCAGCAGCAATCCTTCAGCAGGCTTTTGTTTTTTCTTGAGCTGTTGGTTTGCTTTTGCTCCAAGATCAGGCAGTCTCAGAGAGATGGGTGAGCACCTGCAGGGAGCCATGGCAGCCACTCTGCCTGGCCCCAGACCTCTGGAAAAGCTGAACCAATTAGGGAAAGGACACCAAAATAAATCCCCCTGCTTGAGAGGAGGAGACCAATGGCAGAGGTTCAGCAGGTTCCCATCTGTTCTGCCCGAGCTGCTGCATGAACTTTTTTGCTTCCTGAGACAAAAGCAGAGCCCGTTTTGTTCCCCTGTGCCATGCAGCCAACTGGTTTTGTTCTTCCCCTGATGTTTTGGGGGTTTTTGTTCTGCTGTAGGTGGGTGTGTGGGAGGTGGGGTTCTGGTTCAATATCTAGCATGTATTTAGCTTTTTTTTTCTGTGCCTTACCATCACTTTATCAATAAACAGTTGTGTTTATTCGCTTTCTTCTACTGCTGTTGGTTTTCTCATTGGCAGAAAAAGGGATTGCTGAGGTGCTTTTTCTTTGCAGGAAACTCCTTCCAGAGCATTTTCTCCTAAACTTGCCTGTAAAACGAGACACCCAGAAGGATTAATTCTGGGATAGCTGAGAGCAGCAGAGTGAATGAAATGTCTCATTTGATTTGTTGATTCTGATATTACACTTTAGCTGCTGTTTTCTGGAGGAGTTTGCAGTTATTGTTTTAGTTTTAGCTAAGCTGGAGAAAAATGTCCATCATGTATAGCAAATCCACTGCAGCACATTGCTCCTGGTTGGCTTTGCTTGAGTTAATTTATTAAAAAGAATTTTAAAAAAATGAGATAAAAAGGAAAATCAATTCCATAGGTCATATGCAAGGCTGATAACTCATATGTTGGAAGAAAGGCAGTGCTGCTATGCTTGGACAAATACTACATTTTTATGTTTCTAATCTGAGATAAAACAGTAGATATGAGCTTCTCAGATAAGGTGAAGATCTTATTTAGATGATTTTAATAAACTTTTTTTTATGACCTCTCTTTTTTTCTGCTGTGCAATAAAAGGAGTAATAATAAACAAGTTCTATAGAAAAAGATCCAGTACTTCAGGAAAGGGACTTAACCAATGGCATGAGGTGAGAATACCATGGAAACAGAATGTCTGTATTCTAAGTTACTTAGAAAACTGGCGTCTTCAATTTTATGCTGAATTGTAGTAAAATGAAGGAAGAATTCAAGACAAAGTGACCATTTGGAAGAGGGAAAGTCTTTGTGTCTGTGACTAATAGGGCTTTATATATAGCAATATTAGGTATTGGGTTTTATGTCAACACAAAGTCAGTATAAGTCCAAGCTGATTAACAAGCATGAAAAAGCTCCTTGTACAAACGTGTAACTACTTGCACAAAGTAGAGAGTGGTTATTTTCCTTGCCTATTTATTTCTTAGTGATTTATCAAGACCTTTCTGGTAACCTTTTCTCTTCCCAATATAGCATCACAGTTCTGCAGAAGATTTGTCTACAAAAGACACATTCCCAAGGTACTTTTCCTGAGTCTCTTCAGAAGATAAAATACATAGTCCTTGTGTTCCTATCACTTAGCTTTGAGAAGTATGAGCCTTCTGTTAAAGTTCACATTTAGGCCATATCCCCTAAGAGTAGGACAAAATTATTACAAACCAAAATACTTTTCCTGAAGCATGTAAATGAACTTAAAATATCTACTAATTTTCATTAGTATTTCATTATTTTTCATGTGAAAGCAATTTTTTATTAGTGATTGTTTCCAGTGTTATATTTTGTAATCCTCTTCTCAACAGCAGGTTCATAGATGCAAGTTTTCCACTGATAGTGTAACTAAAATACAGGACTACTGAATAGTCTTTCAACTTGAATCAGGAAATTTCCTTTCTTAATTTATTCTAGCTTTCTCTCTTGTATATTTTCTGGAATGACTAAACCTCGAAGACAGGGGTTTTTTTGAGCTGAACTCTGTCTCCTAGTCATACAAGTGTACTTTTTTGAGTTCCATGATATTTAATGGTTGAAATCTGTTAAAGGGACTTGCAAGTCTTTTCCTCTCTGGTCGATCTGTTATGGTTTCTCATCTCTACTGCAAATTCCTGGAAGTGCTGATCAACAACACAAATGGTGGTGAAGGAAATACTTTTTCATGAGGCATTACATTCAAGTTTCTGCACTGATGAGACATATGTGCTTGCATAGGAAAATGGATCTCAACCCCTCTTAATTTTTTCCTCTAAAGTGTAGCACAATGTGATTTTACTCTCCTCCAGTCCTCTTTGGCTTGCTGTACTGCTCAAATTTTGTTACTGTATCTGTATTAACTCCCTGACTGTCTTTGAAATGTCTGTTCTGGTTAAAGATGAGGATGAATTTTCATAGCTGCTCAAAAGTAAAGATACCCTTTTTTTTGTATGATTATTTTACTCATAGGGTCACTGTCCTTTGTAATTTACTTTGTAGCTATAGTGGTAAAGTGTACTAGACTATTTAACTTCTACTTATTACTGTGTCAAACATTTGCTACTTTACCCCTCTGACCTACATTTTTTGATGCTGCCTCACCTAATTGTTGCTGCATTTTGTTTTGCATAAAATATTGAGAATTGTGCTGCTCATTCATGTGTATGATCTTAAAAATAATTCTAAGATATTGCCAGTTATGTCATTTTCTGGTACTAGAAAGAATGGCATTTCCTATATAGTGTTGTTGTTCATTAACTGGGGTATAGAAGAGATAAAGAGTGGGGTATCTGAGAGATAAAGAATGGTAAAAATCTCTTCATCTCTTCTGTTTCACCAGGTGATAATTTGACAACATTTTTATATTTTCCTACATATGCATATTGACTTCTACAGGAGCTTAATAAATATTCTGATGAAGTTCTCAGACTACAATTTAAAAGTTAAATAACCAATTAAAAAGGTGGTGCAGTAGGAAGCTCTTTTCTTTGTGGGTTTGTTCTTTAATTCATTGGGAGTTGGTGTGGTGTGGTTTGGTTTGGTTTGGGGGGAGAGGGTTACACATTGTAACTGTAATAATATTTTCAATATGGTCCTGTAACTAAAAAAAGAGGACAGCATTATGTTTTGATTTTATTTGGCATAACCACAGATATTTTGACTTTAGTCATTCACAAAATTTATGGAAGTGTTTGAACTCCACTGTACTTCTTTCTATTGTACAAGCTCCTAGATGGTGCTATTTTATTTCCTTTTAAAAATAGTAGGAAAATATGCAACCATGATCATTGCCTGAAGGGTGTTTGTATATGTGCATGTTCATACATTATTTTAATTTAAAAATACTCAAAAAGAGCTTTTTACACTGCAGGGTTCCCATTACTCTGACTCTCATATGCCCATCACTGTGCAAATAACGTGCAGGCAAATTCTCCCTGTTGCCATAATCATTTTTATTAAAAGTAACTTACAGTTACTTACAGTCAATACTCAGGCTTGGCATGGCACTAGAAATGAAAACAGACAATTGTCTGTAAGACAATAGCCCTGCTGCTCTTGGAGTTCTGTCAAGGCCAAGAATACTGTGTCACAGAAGTAATTGATTACATTAGCACTTTTGTAATTCTGTCATGTACAACCTGACATAAATCTGGCACATGCAGATGCAGAATTAGACCTTAAGTAATAAAAAATTAGAGATATAGGTATTAATCTAGATATTTTGATTACATGATCACTGAGCAGCTCACTATAGGTCTTTACTGAGTGGTGAGAATAATTCCATACAGAGATCTCTTGCTTGTTTAGATTATAAACCAAAATGACTACTCTCAAAGCAGACACAATTTTACACCACTGCATTGTGTAGTGTAAATAATGAAATGGATGAATTAGTTGCATTTTAAATAAAGAGTTAAATGCAGCAGCAAATACATCTACTATCAACATCCAAATTGCTTGAAGAAAACGGATTTGTGCTTAATGCACACTACTTGAGGCTTTTAAATTGATGAAGAGATGGGTGCTATGACCTCTTAGATCTGTTTATCTGGGCAAAATATAAAATACTGCTTTCAAAATGGAGCAGTAGCAATGGCTTAAGTTCATGTTAGCAGTCCTTGTAACTGTGAAAACTATAGGGACTTGAGAAACTCTAAATTTACAGCCTTTATTAGTATTCATTGTAAGGATATTTGGTAATGTTTGTTTAAAACAAAAAAAAAAAGTCTAAACTGAAAACTGAAAGGAAAGGAGATCTTTTTAACTTCCATTCTAAAGTTGTATCCTACTGTTTATCCGTTGCATTTCAGTATAATATTAAAAATATGTGTAATACTGCAGAGGAGCTAGTCATTAAGCATTGTCATTAAGTAATTGAAAGCCATCTGTCATTTAAAAAAAATAGAAGAAACTTTGTGAGGAATCATCTGCATCATATTTTTAGAGGGAGTCTATTTTTCAGAGTGAGAGGGACAGGACTAAGAAACTAGAAACAAGCTTCCCAGCAGAAGGATCTATATGTGGAAATGTGTGTGTTTAGGTATTTACGAGCTCTAACATAATCAGATTACCTTGGGGTGAAATTCTCGATGCCTCACTTTGCTTCCTAGATATTAAATTGCTGGGTTTTTTAAAATATTAAGATGCATCCTTTCCTAATCTTTAATAGGATGTCAGAATGCTGGGATTGACTTTGGTTGTTTCCTAGGTAAGTGACATCAACCAGTTTAAATATAGCCTTGGCCCAGAGCTTGATGATGTGCTGCAGCTCAGTAATGTGCCTGATGAGCATTCTAGGAAAGGATCACAGTTTATATATAGCTCCAGATGGAATTAGCATATCTTTGCTTCCCGAGGAGGAGGGAGTAGCAGCAGCACAGCATTATCTTCTTGTGTTTGTGGTGTAAGGCTTGGTCTGTTAAAGGTTGTCACTGGCCAAAATGTCAAAGAAAAAAATAATGGAATAATGTAAAAATGTCCCTGTATAGCCTGTCTTTTGTGACTTGTGGGAAGTGTTAAGTCAGACAGCCATTTGAAACATGTGTGAGGATGTAGACTATTGTCCCTAGGCAAAAATGTGTTCAGAAATATCTTTGTACAACCTAGCCTTTCAGAATCACCACTGTCACCTTTTGGGTGCTCTTAGTTTAGTTGCTGGGTTTTTATTTTCCTTTCTTCCATCTCTATGTCTTTTGGACAAATGTTTTTTTAGCTTGGGTTCATACTTTTAAAGGACTGAAAAAGGGGAGAGAAACTCAAAGAAATTGAAATCAGTAATTCTAGCTGTGTGAATCTGCAGTTTGTTTGTCCACATACATGTTAATTTGACTCTGCTTTGAGATTAATAATATAAAATGCTACTTCATTTATTTTTTGTTTTCCCCCCCTGCTGCCCAGCTGTAGCAGCAGAGAGTGAGCAAAGGGCTTTTGTGGGTGCCTGGCATTTGGCCAGTGTCAAACCAGACAGTTATATATGTGAGCCATAACTCTGAAAAAGAGTGGAGTTGTCCTCAGTAAGTGAGCTCATATTGCAATTGCCCTTGAGAAAACCATTCCACAGTTCAGGTACAAGTAAAATCAATAAACGTTTTAAATTGCTGTTGAATTATACAGGTTATACTTGTTCTCTAACCTTCTTGGACTGTGTGGAGGTAAACAGAAGTGTCTGTTTTACAGCCTCCTGAAAGACTGGTCACTGTTCACTTTGATTGTGGGAATTTGTAAATAACTTTTGCTAAAGCCTGTGTAGTTTCTCACAGTCCAACTCCTCTTTATATTTTCAGGTACAGACAGGAAGGCAAGCACTTACACTGGGGGATAGGAACTTCCCCAGGGCTCTGTCTCTATTACCCAGGTCCAAAACCAGCAAAAAACCTCAGTTGTCTGAAACCTCTAGTCTAAATTACCATTTTTAGCTCCCTCCCGACTAAGCCATTATCAGAGGGAAGTTGAATCACAATAAATGATGCAAGTTATTTAAATAAGTTACTTAACATTAAATATATTCAAATGCAGTTTGACCCTCACCTTTTTTCTTAGTGTGGTAAATCCCTGCACATTTACTGCACAGGAGCACAGTTTTAATAGAGGTGAGTATATATGCAAACTAGCTGACATAAATATTTCCAGGATCTTTGTTTTTCTTGTTGGGGAATTAGGAGAATTTTTAAGTTATGCCAAGAGTTATTCGAATTCAATTCAATTCCTGAATATCTTTTGAATGAATTTTTGCTATTAAATTATATATTAATATCATATATAAAAATTTAAACTGATAATAAAATTATGTGATTTGATATTTGGGACATTTAGAAAAGTTTAAACTCTGCAGTAACATTTGCAGGCTGGAGTTTGGACAGCCTACATGCTGATAATGTGGGAAATTTCTTCAGAGTGAATTTAGAGCACTGCAGCATTGCTACAGTAATGCCACAGACCATCCTTTCCAAGTTTGAGATGGTTATTTTGCAGATTACTTAAGTGAAGATCATAAAAGCCAATGCAAAATGTAGAAAAACGTGTGACAGTCATGCTAAGAAAAAGTGTGTGTGTAGACAATTTCATGAAATTATGTCTGTTTCAGTAATAATCTAGTAAAAATGTGCTGAATACAGAGTGAAAGAAGATCTTTTTCAGGAGAAATAATATATTGAACCATCATCTTTGCATATATTGTGAATTTCAGGCATGTTTATGTACCATTCCTCAAAAGAAACTTCATCTCACTAACTGTCTTGCTGCAGAATTTAGTTATGTAGCATTTTCTTTCATCAAACTAGCAATGGAAATGTCATTCAAAGGAGACATGGAAGAAGGAAAAAAGCAAATAAATAAATGGACACAGCTGTTCTGTAAGTTACATATTCTGTGAGCAGGTTTAGTTCACACAGTTCTTGGTGCAGCTCAAGAAGCACTTATATCACTGGGAACCTGATAAAAATAAAAACTTTGGTGTGAAGTTCCATTTAGTTCCATCTAGAAAACATAGATGCTGGCTGCTGATGGAGCCATCTGCTAAGGGAAGACTCAATGTCTGAGAAAAGGGAAGTCTGTAGGAAATAAGCTGGGCATTTTTTATCAGCATTTGCTTTTTATATCTGCTTGTTAACATAGCTGCATTTCAGCAATTCAGAAGGATTTTCTCAATAGCAAACAGAAATTGGACTGAAACTTGATAAGCTTAGCACTTTGCATTTGCTGTGTGGCAAATTTAGCTGTTTCTTCCCTCCCCATGTAATTCTTATCGTGGTGTAGTCAGGAAATAGGTATTTTTAAATGAATCTGAATGACTGCAATGGTAAGAGACAGAAACAATATTTGCACTTGGTAATGTTGTCCATTATATATTACACTGGTATCTTTGAAAAATCTCTCATCTCTCTGTAGTTCCCATAGAGTCTCAAAAAAGAAAAGGGTGAAGTGGTGTTTCTGTGTTGCTCTGAGTCATTTAAAGAAGAAGTAGCTGTGGCATCAGTGTCCAAATGCAGGTACAGCTTACAGCTGTAATTTGTCTTTTAGTTTTTCCTTTGTCCATATCACAAGAACATCATGATCTTGTCTTGATCAAGAGTTGAGTAACTGAGTGTAGTGAGCCCTGGCAAACAGGATAATGTAAACAGGAACCAGATGAAATAAATGTTGGTATGGTCTGTGGATCAACAAAAATTCCAGCTACTGAACTCACATACTGAAATGACAGATGAAAATCAAACAAACAAAAAGTAAAGTTTTTAACTGCTTTAGGAACTGGATGAGTAAACACAGTGAGAACACTGAAAGAAAGAAGGGGGCAGGTTGCCTGAATGCTTTGTCATAGATCTTCAGTGTTTTTTGAAAAACAAATGTGGAGTGAAAACCCCCAAAGATTTAATTAAGAATTCATCTAAGTCTCACCAAAGTCCTACTCACCAGTAAGATAAGTTTCCAAGTGGATGGATGAAATGGAGATTAATAAGTATTATTCCTATTAACCTAAAATGACTATTATAACCATCAAATTTTATATCCAAAAGAAAACACATTCTAAAACCTAATGTAAAAAAGTAAAGCATGGCTGTTTAGCTGATCTATCATGTTATCAATCATAGTCTGTCCACTTACATATTATTCTGTTTCTTCAGCTACATAACTGATGATTCATCAAGCTTTAAAAATCACAATCAGTTTTTATAAGACAATTAAATGTTACTAAGCTTAATAGTATGAAGACAAACTTCAAACAGATGCCTTTAACTACTTTAAAGAAAAAAAAATCAATATGGTTTTTGTGCCTGGCCCAGTGGGAAGAGCAGTGGTTACTTATTACATAACACTTTTTATAAACTTCAGTTTCAGTGCATTTTGGAAAGAAATAACCATTTAACAGGATAAAGAATTGCTGAATTAATACACCTAGGTCTGTATGTCATCTGTTGAGAGACACAAAGTAGATATTGTGCTATATTGCAATGTTTTCTGCATACAGCCACTTCTGAATAACTTCCTGTCATTTAAGCTGAGACGATTATATATCTCTTATATAAGTTTGAAATATTTGGCAAGTGTTAGAGAAATAATTTTGCTTTTATATCCCTTTCATTTGTTTTGCATTTCTTGTTCTTTAAAATCTATCCTTTTTTATCCTTTAATATTTCACAAGATAACAGAATTTTGAAGTTGACAGTTCTGTTGTTTCCCAGGTACTTGTCTGTTCCTCATAATTTGTATTCATTAATTTGTCTACATTTTGTTACTCCAAACTTCTCTTATGTAAATTATGCTGAAAGCAGTATTGATTAGAATTTTACTGTCAGTGAACTTTGCTGAACTAAGTCATTAAACACTGAAATAACTTTCAGGGGATACTCCTTGACAGTTTTGTCAAGTACAGTAGAAATTTTTCAGCTTGATATCAACTGAGATAACAGTTTGGACAGAAAGAGATTTTCTATCGTTTTCTGTAGATGTCATGATGTTGCTAGGTTCCCTTTTTATTAAATGTAGTAGTGTCCATCAAAATTAAGTGTAAAGTTCCAGAGCAGCTACAGGATTAAATTATACAAGCTGTGCTAGGAATGGTAACCTGACTCTATTGTTAGATATGTTATTTGAGGAGACAATATTAACAGTACTGTATTTAAGGGTGGAAGCACTGAGGTCTTAGTCAAGAGTTTTAAATGGGCAGCAGAAAATCAGACCAAAGGTAGTATAATGGATATAAATGATGAAGAGTATCAGAACTGAAAAGGATAAAGTTAGGAAAGGAATGGGATGGTGTGCTAAATTCAAAGAATAAATCCTGTAGAACTCATGTGAAAAATCAGCTTTACATACAGAGGATAAATCCATATTTATGCAGTCTGAATTTGAATAGTTGTAAAGAGTTTAGAAAGTTTCTTTTTCAGAAGATGACTGTTCCATATTACAGTTGTATAAATCCAGTAAGTACTCTTTGCTGTGGATATAGTGCATACTGAATGACAACTTGAAGAAGGAAAAAGTCCCAACACACCTATCTATATGTTTGGGAAGAGGAATTATTTTTATGTGGGTTTAATCACATGTGAGTTTGCACACTCCTTTCTCAAGTTAAATCTCAGGTTTCTTGCCTGTGGACTTTTTAGTGGATGAATACATTTTTTTTTCTTTGTTCATGATGATACAGCTTGCTGTTTCATTTTTTGGGGCTAGATATCTCTGCCAACTTCAGATTTTCAGAAATCTTCTTCTTCTCCTTTATTCATTGATGGAATTGGCAATTGTATCTTTTCCCTGATGGGTTATTGATTCTACACTGCCAAGAGTCTGCCAAAAAGATGCTAGGTTCTTTTGGTTTGTTTATTATGAGTGTGTTAAAAAATCAGAATAAACAGAAGCAAAGGGCCTGATTCTCTAGGTACTAACTGCACAAAACCAAAATAAAATACACCAGCACTGCTAATATTTTGTGGGCTATTAATCTTAGAATTGGTTGGCCACTGAAGTCTGTTTAAGTAGTCATAACATGCCATAGTAATATACATCCTGACAATGGGACTTTTGTTTCAACTGTTAATAAATCAGGCCTGGACCACAAGGTTATATCCACTTTTCCCAGTAAATCATAGAATCATAAAATGGCTTGGGTTGTAAAGATCATGGTTCCCAACCACTTGCCTTGGTCAGGGACATCTTTTACTAGCTCAGGTGGCTCAAAGCCTCATCCAACTTGGCCTTGAACACTTCCAGGGATGGGGCACCCACATCTTGGCAACCCATTCCAGTGCCTCAACACTCTGAGTAAATAATTTCTTCCTAATATCTAATCTAAGCCTACACTGTTTCAGTTTCAATCCATTCCCCCTTGTCCTATCACTATGTGCCCTTGTAAAAAGTCTCTCTCCATCTTTCTCTGCCCTGTAGGCACTGGAAGCCATAATTAGGTCATCCCAAAGCCTTCTCTTCTCTGGGCTGAAAAATTAAACTTCTCTCAGCCTTTCCTTGTAGGAGAGATGTGCTATTCCTCTAATTGTGGTGGCCTCCTCTGGGCTCACTCCAACAGCCCCATGTCCCCCCTGTGCTGGGAGCATTCCTGAGATGGGGTCTCCCCAGAGCAGAGGGGCAGGATCCCCTCCCTGTGCTGCTGCCCACGGGGCTTTGGCTGCAGCCCAGCACACGGGGGCTTTCCAGGCTGCAGCCTCTCACCCACCAGCACCCCCAAATCCTTCTCACAGGGCTGTTCTGGATCTGTGCATCCCCAGCCTGGACTGACACCAAGGGCTAACCTGGCCCAGGTGCAGTGTCTTGCATGAAATCTTTAGCAGGAGGAAGTTCCTGAGCCTCCTGTCCCCAGTTCCATTTTCTGGCTGCAGGGTCTAAAAAAGACAGTAACGTATTTTGGGCACTGGTACATAATAGAATACAGCAACATCTTGGGTTGCCCATGGCATGTCAGATTATTGACATCTCAAAACTTCATACTTCCAAAGTTGTTTTCTTTCTTGTATGGTATGTTATAAGCTAGGAAAAGTCTCACACTGTCACTCATGCTGAATACATCCCTTTATGTCTCCTGTTCATCACATCATTTGCAGTGTTTCAATCTGGTAGTTTGCTCACTTAGAATCAGAACATCATTTCAATGTATAAAACATCTATTTATCTGTATTAGGAAAAATTGAGTTCTATAGGTGAGCAAGGGGATGTAGTCCAATTTGAAGTCTATATGGGGTGTTGGAATTAATTAAATTTGGCTGTACTAAGATATGTTTTCAGGTGCATTGACTAATGTTTTGAGATGATCTCATGGTTTTATTCTTTGTGTTAGACAGGGCTATGAAGAACTGGAAAGACAGCTGAAAGAAGTCTTTAAGGAAAGGAGCAACATACTTCATCAACTGTTAAAGACTTCTAAAGAACTTCAGGGAATTAAAGTAAATCTCCAGGTTAGATTCTCAGTTTCTATAGGATTACTTACATACCTCAACATTTTCTTATTGGTGTCTTCTAATTACAAAAAATGTGTTTCTTTTTAAAAAAACATTAAATATGTGAATAATTATTACTTTGTTTATTTTATTGATCTTCTACTTAATATAAACCTGGTGGTTTCATGGAAAATTTCATCCTAACGTGTTGGGGCCTTTGTTAACTCAATAAAAATAAAGAAAATATGAAAATAGAACACAGAGAAAGGAAGGACAAGCAATATGCAGTATTAATGGAGCTGACACATATTTGTACTGGCAGCTACAGCAAAGGGTGACCTTTGCTGTTGCAGATTGGATCTTTGCTGCTGAATTCCATACACTCAACTTAATTTAGTTGCTCAGTTTACCTTTCTGACATGCCATCTACACAGTCTGGCCAGATTTACTGCAGGGCATTCCTTTATGAGTTCAGCTGGCAAACTGTGCTAGATGAGACTGAAGTGGGAGCTGAGGCTTCTCTGCATTTAACTTTTGGGTGTAATGGTTAGGCTGAAAGGGCAATAGATCAACTCTGAACTCAAATCAGCTCCTCAGAAGAAAAAACTAAATTGAAAATGCTGCCCTGGATTAGAGGCCCAGATATTCAGCTGAGGGAGCATCTGTCTTTCCCCAGCAGAGTCTGTTGGCCTGGTGAAAACATTTAGACTCATTGTCAGTTGAAATTGGTCTCTGTATTTCATGCCATTTTAAAGGAAATTATTTTTCTGACAACATGTTTTTATTTTCATCGATGTAAGCTAGCTGAGAAAAATAAAAGAAGCAGCACTCTGTCTGTTCAGAGGAGAATACTAGTGGTGTGTATCAGTGTTGTACTACATTATATTATTATGTCTTCTGTTCCAGACCTCTGGTTTTAATTAATCAACCCTTTAATCTTTGGGGGTTTTGATTTGGGAGTTGAGTTTAATTTGGGGGTTTTTTTTGAGTGCTTTATCACTGTTATTGTAGGCTTTTTCTTACTTTTTAGAGAAATATGCTTCTTGTAGCAAATTTATTTTAGAATGTAGCACAGTTGAAGATAGTATTCAGTGAAATTACACTGAAATATTTTAGACTCTACATTACAGAGATCCTGATATGGGCAAAGAGCAGTAGTATTATCTTCTGTATATACACACTTACTTGGTCATGAAATTCTAATGCTTTTAGTCATTTGTCTGTTTCTAAATCTGCTTATTGTATTTATCTCTCATTTAGTATTTGAAAAATACATAGCTGAGTACAGTTAATTGTGTTTGAGTTACAGTAAAAGAAAAATCAAACTATTCTTCCAATTTTCTTAAGTGGTAATGACTGCAATTCAACAGGACCTTTTTATGAACAAGGGCCAAATACTTTCACCAATTATTAATAAAAAAGATCTCTTTAAAAGATTTTTTTTTGTTGTTATCAGTCTTTAAAAAATGATGAAGCATCAACCAAAAATGATGTGCAGAAACTTCTGGAACTGGGCCAAAACCAAAGGTAAGACCCTCCTTTCCTTCCTTCTCTTTCCATTTCCTGACTAAAAATATTCAGACTAGCAAATTCCACCTTTCCTTTTACTATATAGATAAACACTGCTGTATTCAGGAGTCTGCTGTTTGTAAAAGTAAAATAAGGGCAGAAAATACTCGTTTTGAAACAAGTGATGGTTTTGCTGGTGTTGGGAATATGATAGGAAAATATTAAAATGGTATGGTGAGAAATCTGCTAAAGAAAGGAATTTTGAATTTTAAAGGCAAATTTAATCGTGAAGTATTCCTTAAAAATAAATTTTAAATTTTTAGAAAATTGAATTACTAAAGTGTCTAAATCTCTTAAGTTTGGAGATGATGACATTTATTCAAACCTCTTAATTAAATGTTTATTTATACAAACATGAGCTGCATTTGGTCTCTGCATGACTTTGATTATGCTCTACAATGCTGGATTGTACAGTCAAGTTTAGAGTACTAGAATCTTAGCTCTTGTAAGTAAATGTTCTGCTGACTTAAAAATAGATTTTTATCTTTTTAAAATAGCATTTCTGCAAATTCTTCAATAATTCCCAAGTTGCAAGTAAAACTTGGTCACTTACTATGATGCCCCCTGTTCTGTTCTTCCTGTGCATCATCAGTGTTTGAAATGCTGGCATCTGTTAGTGCTGATGGTATATTGTTTTCATGCTGCTCAACCACTTTTTCCATTAAATCTCTTCTGTACTAGTGTTGCCAAAATTGCTGAAAGTAGTAGGGGTTATCAGCTAAAAGGAAAGATGATCCAGCAGGTAGCAAGTTCTTTTAAAATTAGGTGGTTTCCATTCAGTTTAGTTTTCACAGGGCTCAGTTTGTTACTGTGTGTAAATCCAGTTTTGGCTTGATCTTCATTGAGAGTTAATCCATGCAAGCAGCAACCCTCCAAAAGCTCTACAGCTGTCATGAAATAAGTAAAAGTAATTTTACTACTTTGCTACAACTCCAAAGCACATCATATGCTGTGGGTAGGAAATTCATGCAATTTGGAGAAAATCTCTGACTGAATCAGTAATGCAAAGGATTTTCACTTGATTCAAATAAAGTCCAATCCAAGCAATTATCCTGTTCTTTTTTCTTTTTATGCCAGAATCTTCTACTAAATATTTTGTTGCCTCTAGAAAGTGCCATATGAGGTTGAATTTTGTCAGAGCATGATTTATTTGTTTATTTTAAAGCAGATATTAAACTAGTTCTTATTGATAGTATCTGTCCATGTCAGTGCATTTTCACTTGCCTACTTTCCAAACTTTTTTGGTGCCAGTCAGTTTTGTTAGAAATGATGCACTGGCAGATGTTTTGCACAGCAGGCCATTCAGCAGACAAACAGTGGCCATTTTGCATCGTAGATAATTTTTGTTTTGCATTGGCACTATGCTTCATGGAGTCATTATGATTTTATTTGTGAGACTCAGAGACAAAATACATCTGTTTGTGACTCTGAATAATTACAGGTCCGTTTTTTTGAATCCAGAGAATTATTTCCTAATGGACACTTGTGTTGAAGTTTGTGTTCTGTGTTTTGAATAAAATAGGAAAATGAAATCTCTCCAGGAAGCCTTTCAAAAGCAGCTTAATGAGGCAGCTGAGAAAGCAGAGAAGCAGCAGGCTACCGTGAGTGATTCTCTTTCTTTCCTTATTTTTGTTTTTCTCCTGTTTTTTCTTAATCTTGTCTTGACAATTTATTAGCTAAAAAAACTTTTAGAAAAAAAATGGTTTTCATATATGTGTTAGTACTTTGCAAGCATCAGAAGAAAGGAGCTGGGAAAAGTTTCAATGTTCTAAAATATTAAGATTCACATCTTCCCTTATTTCTGTGGAATTTAGTGATCTTTATACACTTTTGGAGACTTTAGACAGGAAATTTAGGTTTAAGTCCTCTCCCTGGTGAGATGATCTCTATGGGCTGTCATGTCTAATATACACCATCATACATCCATTGACTTTTTAGGAATTATTATGTATTTTCAGCAACAAAATAGATAGTAGAGTGTCTGATTTTGACCATAGTAGAACTAATTATCACTATGGAAGATATTACTAAGTCCCATTAAGATTTCATGCTTTTTTGGAATTCTATTTCTGGACAAACTGCACAATTCAATACAGTTCTCCTTCAATATAGTTCCAAAATATAGAAACCTCCTTCAATATAGTTCTGAAACAGGAAAAATGAGTATCTAGTTGTCTCTGACAAGTACTCAGAACATACCAGCTGAAAGCTGGCATATTTTCAGGTGCATTGAATGCATTCCTCTTGACTTTCTCAGCACAATGAATTCTAGTCCCTGCAAATGAAAGGTAGAGAACATATTTCATTATTAAATCTCTTTATTAGATTTTGATTCTCAAGACTGATTCAGGTGTGGATTGCATAAATCTCAGATGTGGTGAATGGATTTGTAGGTGTTTGTTATATAGTGCTTTTGTTCATTTGAGCAACAGTGCCTTGTGTACATCCAGTCCCACTCTAGCACTTCGAAGAGCACAAGATTTGTTCTACACAAAACAGCATCTGCTGTTAACTGTGAGCAAAATAACACCTGATGTAGAAAGCAGGAAAATCTCCTCTGAGTGCATAACAACCTGGCTGGGAGTGATGGCAGATGGTTAAAGAATCTGAATTTCAAGCTCTATTCCAATATTTGCCACTAACAGCATATTAAACTTGCTAATAATTTTAATGAAATCAGAACTGTGTCCTTGGTTTGTGACATTTACTTCTTTATGCCTCAGAGTACAATGTATACAGTGAAGCTCAACAATACAGTGAGACTGAATGAATATTCAAAAGTGCCTCAGGATCCTCAGATGAAAATTGCAATAGAAATGGAGATAGATGTTATTACTGACACACAAGGTTATTTTATACCTGCTTTCCCTATGTGCTCCGTGCTTTTCTGAAAACAATGTGAAATCTGTGAAAGAAGGTTTAAGTACTTTAATGTAAGACTAGTGAGAGGATGGGAGCTTGAATTTAATTCTAATTTAATTAAATGTAAAACTTGTTTCTAATCCAGTTTATGCACACTTTATATTATAGGTTTTGGTGAAGTAAATCTTGATTTTCATCAGAGCAAATGACAGTAGAATTACATTTCACAGAGACCAATAAAGCACTGGTGGCAGGGGGAAGGGTGGAAATATGTATTACTTCTCTTGCCAAAGAGGCATAGTACAGTGCTTACTGTATATATCTTAATTGGATGTATAAATCCAACAGGTAACACCTGCCTGAAAGTGTTCTTTATTAGGTCAATGTAAAAGTGTAAGTAAGAATACACAAGAATTAAGTCAAATTAAATGAAAAATAACCAGGAAATGACTCAAGGACTCTGACCAAAATAAAAGAACGAAGGAGACAGCACAGCTTTAGACATTCAATTCTTGTGCAGTGCGTGGCAAGGCTTTTCACTAGCATTGCATAAATGATTCATCAGAAACAGAGACATCAGTGTTGCTATTCTTGCATATCCCTTTTTTGCCCCTTTAACACCAGAGAAGAGCTGCAGGCAGCAGGGCAGCCACAGTACCAACCTTCAGAGGGCACGAGCAAGCCTGGGGAGAGTGCAGGGTGCACACAGCCCTCCTGCCCTGTGAGCAGCAGGCACACTGCTCCCTGACAGGATGCTGGCAGGAGTGAGCTCTGTCCCAGGTCTTTCCCAGAGAATTTATGGCAGACCTCAGGTGTTAGATTCTTAAAAAATAAAAAATAAATATAAATTTTTTGGATGTTTTTTTCTTTCTCGCCTGTTCTTTCTGTCTGTGTTCTTTCTTTGGCCGGCCTTTCTGGTGTCTCTGTGTTTGTGAGGTTTCTGTTTTCCCCAGCCCTGTGTCTGAAGAAGAGCTCGAGTCGTCTGCTCTCGATTTCAGGAATTTGTTTATTCTTTGTTATCTCATATTCATTCCCTGGCCTGCCACAACTTCTGCAGGCCAGTGCTCTCCTCTTTGGTCTGTCCTTCATCATCTTCTTCGGTCATCTTCTTCGTCTAGTCCTCTCTGGTCATCTGCTTGTCATCATCTTTGGTCCTCTTCTTCTGTCATCTGCCTGCCCTTGGGAGGGCACTATCTTTTATACAGAATATTACTGTACTTAATTTACAACAATTCTCCAATATCTACTAACTATGTTGCACAGTGTTCTTTTACTCTAAACCAATCCCAATGTGCCACACCACCACAGAAGATGGAGAACAAGAGGAAGTAGAAGAAGCTCAAGGACACACCCCACTGCCTCCAGCTTTTCCCCCTGATCTCACATTGTAAAATCCTAAAATCTACTTTTTCACCCTGTGATATAATAATTATTATTCCATCTAAATTCTTGTTTATTATAATTCTTCCCAGGACACTCAGAAGGATTTTGTGATTCCCACACTCAGGTAGATTTTTGCCTGTTGTTTCAGCTGTTTTGTCTGGGATGATAAAATGTGCAGAGAAACAGGCTGGTTCAAATTTTAGATTAGTGCTACATTGCAAAGTTCAGGGTCAAATACAGTCTTCCAGAAAGGCTTTGGTTGTGGAGCAGCTTCTCTACAGGTTGTCTCACCCTAGAACTGTAGATTATTTTTATATCTCAAGACATTGCAGAAGGACCACACTAGGTTTAGTTATACAGTTTGCATACAAAATATGTAAGACATCATTCCAAACAGCCTCATGTGCTCTTTAACAATCAGTGAATCTTTAACAATCAGTTTTTGTTTGATGCATTCAGCATTAAATACCTGAGCAATTTGTACTGAGTTTTTGTGCAGTGGAAAAATATTAATAATGTCAAGCTATTATCTCTAAATGTGAAGTGGAGAAAACTTCCAGAAACAGGCTTGGAGATGATGGACTGATTTTCACTTTTGTTAACAAAAGGGCACAGAGAAAAGGGCATGTGTAACTTGAAAGTGCCTTGGTTTTTGGTTTTTGTTTTTCTTTTTTGTGTGTAGGATTCTTCAATTAATTTGGATAAATAGAATAAGTATTGATTCTATATGTACTCAGTAGGTTAAAAGGCTCTTAGAGCTTTTGGGAGATGGACTCTTTGCTTGGTTCTACTTCATGCTAAGTGTTTGCAGGTTAAGAAATAGTTATATTTTTGACAAATGTGCAAACTTATTTTCCATTAGCTGCAGTTAAAGTTTATATAAAGAGCTGGCTGGCTCTGGATGAAGGGGAAAATAAAGAAACATGGAAACACTCAAAAATAGTTTGAATAAGTTTAGTCTACCTTTTCTGTTTTATTCTGCTGGTATTTTATATCATGCTAGCAATTTTAAATAAGATATGCTAGTGGATTGTTTGCCAATACAGTTACAGTACTGTCTATCAAAATAAAGGAGAAAATAGGTCTGTGTAATTTCTTCTCTTTTTTGGCTTTTTTTGTTTGGTTTTTTTTGTTTGGTTTTTGGTCAGTGTTCATTATGATAAATAAGAATTAAGTAACACTTTATGTATGAATTGTAAAAAGAAGCCATCAAGAATATGGGTATTTTTAAATCAGTAGAGTTTGTCTAGTAATAAAAGACTAACAGAATATGGGGAATTTGATTCAGTATTATCCCCATACTTGGAAGATTTTCAGTAAAATCATTTGTTTTTTTCTAGTAAATATGTTGATATAGTTCTAAATGTTCCTTTGATAGAAGTTTTATTTTTTAATTGAACTCTAACTTGCAGCTTAAAAGTTACATTCATCTTAGAAATACTAATAGGTGAAAGTCTATTTAGTTTTGTGTTGAAAAGTATTTAGCAATCTACAGAACACTTTTTCCCCAAAGGAAAGAATATTTTCTGTGTCTTTCATAATAGTCTAGGCAGTTCTCTCTGGCTTTTGAAGTCAATTTTTGTACTATAACTTGAAAATTAACCAGGATAATGAACAATGAGTGTATTAGGGTTTCCAGATATGGCCAAATTAACGAATTAATTTCAGTTACACCTTAACTGCTCATTTTAGTCGTGAGCAAGATGCAAGAAGCCTGGAGAGAGGTGAATATTCTTACAGGTGAGCCTTGGCTGTGCAGCAATGATGTTATAGTGGGATTTTTCCATCCTGTCATGAATGACTACTATTGTCTGACTCTTCGAATTAGATCACTACCATCTGCTAAAGCATTCTGTATTTTGATGAGGGAAAATTTAATTTAAACGTTTCAAGGTCACCAACTGCTGTGAGTAAAGGCCACTGGATGGAAACTGTTGTCTTTAATAAACATAATGAGCTCTGAAACACACAAAGCTCTGAGAATCTTGGATTCTGTCTCCAGGATATGGAAGCAGTGTCCTTGCTTAGTACTGAAAAGTTCAGTCTTAGGACAATATATTTTCATGATGTATTGTCATAATTGCAGCTAGATAGCAATTAAAGGCAGACAACATATTGGAAAGAGGTGAATGTTATTTTTTTGCTATTAATTTAGAGGTGGGTATAAAAGTCTCTTCTTGCTTGTTACACTCTCAGGATTTGTTGACTGAAAGTAGTATTTTTACATCGCTTCTGGAAAATTATATTATGTTTTGTCCTTGAGACTTACTAAAAGCATCATGCAAATGGTCTCAAACAGAGTTCCTTAAAGCACAAAGCTGTACACTTAAATGGATAGGTAAAGTTACTCCTTTAATAATAGGCTTTAGTAGGCAAGTCATATAAATCCCTCCTATGTAACTCTCTCCATATCTATACTTTGTGAGCAAGTGGTTCTTCATTTGTTAAGAGACTTAGTAGAAGACCCTTAAAATGCTGTTAAAATATAAATGCAAAAATTAATGAGTTCCTAAATAATATTTCTATTATTTTTGAAAAACAAAGTGATGTAAAAATATTATTTAATGTTTAATTTGTTGGGGTTTTTTTTAAGTTAGCTAAGCTAAAATGGTATGTTTGCACTCTGTAAGAGGTCTGTATCAGTGATATAAGATGCATGTGTATGTGAATAGTAATTAACAAAATTTAACTAACATAGATAACTGGATAAATTTGTAGCACTGGGCTATCTTAAAAGCCACTGACTGAAGGAGGGTCTAAAGACCATATTTGAATGCTTTCAGGTATGACCCACTTTACTCCACAGGTGGGTCTGACTAGAAGCAAGGTCTTTACCTCATTAGGACCAACACTCTAGCATTCAAATAAAATATGTTAGAAACCTGCTCTACGTTCTTAGAGGGGAAAAATATATTTTTGTTAGAAAATCAGTTAATTCTGGTTAAAAAATCCTCAGTTCTTTGACAATCACATTGAACTAACTTGTGAAAAATAAACACTGTGTCTACTGGTACAAAACAAAAGCAAATTTACTTACAGTAATTTTCTTCTTTTGATTTTAAGTTTTCTAGCAAATATGCTAGATGTTTGTAGGTTTAGCAAATGCTTGACTGTGGCCTATACCAATTTGGGATGTAAGCAAATGTTTTTGGTTTGGAGGTTGTTTTTTTTTCCCAAAACTTTTTAAGGCATGAAAAAAATAATTAGTGTTTGCAGTTACATCTCAATAACTCCTACTCAACATTTCTTTAAAATTCCAGATTAACTTTCTGAAGACTGAAATGGAAAGGAAGAGCAAAATAATACGTGACCTCCAAAATGAGGTAGGAGGAACATTTGATTGTCATCTCGAGGCAGTTTTCATATTGGAAGAGAGTGTGGTTAGGTTTCATGTATAAAACACTTTATTGCAGTAGGCAGAAAAGGCACCAGTGAAAATCTCTGAACAGAAAAGCAAACAAAAATGCCTGTGTGCATTTAGAAATAGTGTTTTATTGAAGGCAATGGTTGCCTCCATGCTGCTGGGGCTTGGTTTGATAGCACACCTCTGTAGCATTTGCTGCTTTTTCAGGAAGGAAGTTCTGTAGATTATTGACTCACAGTGAAACTTTGTTCATATTATTGCTTACTTTAAAAATAAATAGCAAGAGGAGGAGAAAAGAAATGCAATCTCAGAACTGAGATTCTTAATATAATTTTAAAAATCCCTCAAACTCCTAAAATGTGTTTTAAAGCTTTGTGTGCTGTATCAATCCAAGATTGATCCCCAAATTCCAAATAAAATATAGAAGCTGTTTTAAATAATGTTTATATATATTATAATATATATCAAATATAGTTATATATATTTAAATAATTAATAGCATTTTATATGTAGGTTTTGAAAGAATTATCTGCATACAGATATATAGAGACAGATAATGAAAATGCTTCCTTCAGAGCTGCTCTTGTTCTTTCAAATATTGCATTCACTCCCACTTTGATTTGCCATATTGTGAATTTTGCAATCTTAGGCTCTTCTGTGGCTGTGGTAATAATTTCCTATTTAGTTCTGCTCTTTCAGCATTTACCCTAGTGTCATTCAGCTTTGCCATTTGGAGATACAAATAGATGGCAACAGCCTTCCAGCTGAATGCAGCAGCTGTCATGGATGTAGTGAGGAGAGGACATTGTACAGAAATGCAATTTTGAGACTATTCAAGGATTTGGGGAAAAAAATAGCAAAAAATTGTCAGTGGTATAGAGAAAAAAAAAATGCCAGATAGAGCACAAAGGGATTAAGTGTCTCAAAATCATCTGGTTTTTAGAGGTCTTAAGTTGCTTCCTGCAAATACTACAAAATATCTGTCAGACTTCCAGCTGTAGCATCATGTGGATTGTGCTAATGGAGTCTTAAAGGATTGGCATGTAAAGAGATATGCTCTTAATTCAAGCAGTTTCTGTTATTGACAAAGAAACCAAGAAGTTTGGAAATGCAGAAACACTGGTAGGACTAAGAAGCTTGCAAAAATGTAGAGTAAAATAGAATATGTGTAAAAAGAGACACTTGAAAAATTAATTTACTGCAGTGTAGGTGTTAAAGTTTGGTTGGTTGGCTGTTCCTTATTTTCCCTTTTCCTTACTTGACAAACACCTCATTTCTCTGGTTAACCAATTAGTCCAAAGAACAGTGAGTAAGACAGATGCTTTAAAGCAAAATAAAATGATGTATCAGTTTCTTTAAATATAATACATATAATTAGGAATAGGATCACATATCTGCCTGGGTTGGTAGATTTAATCTACAATCATGATTATGACGTGCTTTGGTTTTCAGTATTTCAAAGTATAGTTTCTCATATTTGCCAGAAATATAACTCTGTGGATGTTTCTATTTAAATTCTGAACTGCTGGGAGTCTGGAATCTCAAAGCTTTATCATCTATGGGGTTTTGGATTTTGATAAATAATTATGGATAATGAGACATGCAGCTGTTGAGCAGTAAGTTCATTAAAAGATTGCTTCTCTGAAAATCCAGCTGCTTTCAGAAATATTGAAGTATACTTTGTAGATAAAAATATACCACTTTAAAATAATATGCATAGTCAGCTGCAGCTTTCAGAAACAGTCAGGAGAAGTTCACCTTGCTGTGACCTCGACCCCAGATCTTTGCAATAATTCTGAAAAGTATATAAGCATTAAAGTTATTAAATTTCCTGGCTAGATGCATTACTTAGGTTGTCTGCCTATGACTGACAGACCAATATTCAATTTGATATCATTGGATTGGATAAATTGCATTTTTATATCCCTTCTTTTCCTAAAAGGTATTAATGTGAAATCTACTGGCAGTCAAATTTGCTTTCTTGTCCAAACCTACTAATTATTAATGTCAAGTAAAAAATCTAATAGATATTGAAATAGATAATTCAGTTGAATTTTAAAAAAGGAGAAAAATTAATCCACAGATTTTTGTGTGTATTCTGTTAGACTAATTGTCTTCAATTATTTTCCTTTTGTTTTGTGCAATATGGAAAAACTTTTGAGGAAAGGACTAAAATCTCTATTTTTTCTTTCATGACCCTGAAATACAAAAAATTCAGGACTAGAGCATGTCTTTGACAAGATGGCTGTACAAGTGGTGGCTCCCATCTGAAATGTCAAAAATGTTGAAATTACAGTTTGCCATGGCAATATTTGTTTTCTATGTTGAAACACATCTTGTCTTCCCACATTTTGATCTGTCTGTGCAGCCCTTCCCATCTGTCACTTGGCTAGCACGTGGTGTGTGAGGTAGGCAGTGCTCCTCCAATCTAGCCTCTCCTCTATGTGTGTAGAGTTGAACAGTTTATCATTCTAAGTCAGCCTTTGTTACATTGTTTGCAATATAATTGCACTTGTAATTGTAAATTATTACAACTTATAATTATATATATATATAATTATTATAAATTACTATTTACAAAATGCAGTGGGGACATTTACACTTGATATGTTGAAGCTAATCTAGTAGACTGCCTGAAACACTGTATTTTTATTTTTTTTTTGAAATGTCACCAAAAATTAAAGTTTTTTTGATTTTAGCAATGCTTGCCAAAGGTGACCAAGGAAAGTCAGAACAGAGTAGAATGAAATAAATTGTGCCGTTTCTCCTCTGCTTTGGGAAGGTGGAAGTATGTCAAAAAAGGGGAAGATTCTGGATTAGAGATGCTAATTCCACACTGCAAAATAGATGGACTCATGGCTGAGCTTCTGACACATTAATTCTGACACACTGGCATAAATTCAGTAACTTGAACTGAAAAGATGACGATTTAACTTATGAGAATAGATTTAGAGGAAATGTTGGCATCAAGCAGTCTGAATCTTGCTCTTTGCAGAAAAAAAAGTACAGGAAAAATTTTCAAGTCTTTCAGTATTGTAGAGTTGGGTTTTTTACATTTGACTGCAGTAAATGCAGTAATTGGAACCAAATTTCTTTTTGTAGCTTTTGCATCAATGCAGCTGTTCAGAGAACATTATCAATAATAGGTGACATTTGGAATGTGTAAAAAAAGGCAGGATGCCAGGAGATAACAAGACTAATAGTCTGGTTAGAAAGGAAAAGACTTCTTTGGACAGTTCCCTATATACTAAAAGATAGGAAAATACTAGCAATGCATTCTTCTGAAAAAGGAAGCATGTGCTTTTCTTTTCTAGGCACGGTTCACTGCCAAACTTTGGAGGTGTATCTTTGCCAAATGTTATATTGTGTGTTGGGGCAGAAATTCAGAAGGTGAACCAACACATTTGCTTTGATACTTTGGATTTTTAGGCTTTGTCCTTTTTAGTATTCAGAATGGTGGTCTGTCTAATTTCAGTGTTACAGCCTTTCTTGTTCAATAATATATTGCCTCAGGTAATGATCAACAAATTATCTTTTTTTCTTTGCTGAACATAAGTAGTGAATCAAGGAAAAGTGATATTGCTACAGAGAAATGTGTTTTGTGGGAATAATTTTAAAGAACTTTGAATTATCACATCACGTAAAAGACATCTTAAAATTACAAAGAAAATGTTTACTTCTCACTGTGAAATTGTTGCCATTTTCAGGCATGGCCCCAGTATCACTAGCACCCTCCCTCAACTCTGTGATATTCGTGGCAGGATTAATGAATGGATGATATCCATGTCAGAGCTGGGAACTGATTAGAAGGTGATCTGACAGATCCCCTCATGCTCCAGATGTTCTTGGGGGAAGGTGTCCCATGTCCAGTTGATAGATTAGGCTGGTTTATAAGTGCCAAGAAATGTTGTCTCCAACTCTCTTGTGTGTGCAAGCCTGGCCCCAGCAGGTGAGTCTGTGGCTCTGACCCCCCACCCTGAACCCAGCCAGAGCTGATTTTCAGGACAGATGCTGGTCTGGCTTTCTTGTGGATATGCTCTTCTCCCTCAGCCTTGTTTTCTTCTCCCTAGACCTGAGATAATTGGATAACAGTGCCACATTCATCTTATCTCATGTTCCCTTAGGTGTCATAACTCCCATCCCAAAAAGTGATACTGATCTCTATGTGAAACCATTAAAATATGTGTAAAACACATCCACTTTTGTGTTCACAAGTACTACACAGTTCTTTAGGTGTAACCCTGGTGAGAAATAGATGAGTCAGGTGAGCTTCTTGTCTTTGATTTTCATTTTGTTTCCCTTTGTTCATCTTGGATCTGCTATACTGCTCTTTTTTCAGAGCCAGTTGTCTTATTCTGTATTTCTGTAGTGCTTAGTACAATAGGGTATTGCTCTTTGGTGAGTTACAACATAAATTTTCAAACACAGAACCAAGAGAAGTGACTGGCTGTAACACTTACTAGAGCAGTACCCAGCATGTTTGGAAAGATAGAATCTGGATTGTTGGATTGTCTCATCCAAAGTAACATCCCAGTTCCTTTCTGTTGTTTCAGAGAACTATGGGCATCCATGTCAAACAGCTGGGAATAATTTATTGTTTCTGCAGTAGTGTATACTGTTGCATGCTAGCCAGCAACAGTGAAATGTGAAATTATGTCAGATCTCCTCCTTATTTTGGACTGGTGAAAATGAGGTTTCAAATGAAATTTTAGTTTCTTTGCATTTGCTTTAATAAAAAAGTTTCTTTTTCAAGAGAAACTCAAAGCTTCTAATTGTGGAATTAAAGCTCCCAGTGCATCAGTGGGATGTGGACCTAAATTTGAACTGGATGAAATTGCATTTTTTGCTCTAATGACAGCTTGTTCTTGTGCACAATGTACCGGAAAGCTATTGCTGTTCAGTAATAAACATACATTCCTGAAATGTGGTGGGTTCTGTTTCTGTTTGTCTTTTTACAGTTCATTAACACAGGGATAGTTGGGTTTTGTATTCTTTTAAATTCTTTTTAGTGTTAAGCTTGTTATGTTCAGCACTTGTAGATCTGTTTATTGAATACTTATGGTTTTGATCAGTTTTAAAAGATGTTTACACTGCAGAGAAATCTTTACTCTTGAATGTCAGTTATGGGATAATATCAGTGAGGAGTGGAAAAATAATCACTATTAAGAATTAATTTTGTCAAGGTTTGTTATTTTCCCTGAAAATAAAAAGAAATACATTTAAAACTCCTACATGAAAAACCATATTGAGTTGGGAAAATGCTGTATCAGGTAGCTAACTTTCTGTTGGTTCTGATTACTTGCAGTTTTAAATTATGACATTTAGCAAAAATAGCCCTTGATTTTGATCATCAAGGTCAAGGGACAAGACCTTGGTCCTATTACTCAGTTATTAAAATGATTTACAGAAGATGATATTGAGCTATGAAGTTGACACCAAGCAAGGATTAGTGAGCTTTTTCTGCCCTTTTGTACCTCAGCTTATTAACTCTAAATTGCTTTCAGTTGCCAGTCTTCTGGAATGATTTCTATGAGCAGTCCTGTTACTCTTGAAGCAAATTTTAATGCAAAAGCCTTTTAGAATTCTGTAAGAGGGTACTGTGCCTTGATTAATCTCTCTTGTCTTATTTATATCTTTGTTGGTGACTTGAAGATGTTAGACATATATAAAATAAAGCCAGTAAGATCAAATAGTTAAAGGGTCCCTTAGTATTTTAGTAAAACTCAGTAATAAACTGTTTTGGGTTTTTTTGTCCCACTCTCAGAACAAAAGCCTCAAAAACAAGCTCTTGTCAGGAAACAAGCTTTGTGGTATTCATGCAGAAGAGGTAAGGAAGATTCTTCTCTATTCTAAATCTAATGTACCCAAAAGAAGCTTGCATCAGTCTTTGTTAATGATGTTCTGGTGTATTATATATATCCACAAGAATATATCTATATGTTGTGGTGTGTTTATTTTGATTCCTTGTTGCTTGTATTACTTTGTTATTGACAGTTTTGTTGTTATTTGATATGTTCCTATGTATCCCTGTATTCTTCCCCAGAGAGTTTGTCCCTGTATTGTATCCTGAGTTTCCCTTCTGTGGCATTCCTTGCCCTTTATTCCTGCCCCTCTCCCTGTCCTGGTGTCCCTGCCCCTTGTTCCAGCACCTTCCTTGTCCATCCCTCCTTGGGCCAATCCCTGATGGTTCCTCCTCTTTGCAAATCCCCAAATCTTGCTGCCCTCCACAAAAACCCCTGCACACCCCTGTTCAAGGGTCTTGGCTCCCTGACCCTCTTGAGGCCATAAAGATTTTGGGAACCAAACTGGTTCTTGCTCCAATCCTGGATGTGCTGGGGAGAGCAGCCCTGGCTAAACCACTGCCCTGAGCCAGCGTGGGCAGGGAGCAGCCAAACCTCAGCACAGGCCAGGAGGGACTCACTGGGATGTTTACTCCCTCAGTATATAATGAATATATATTATGCATATAAACATAATATATATTCTCTATTCTGGTGTGTATGTATATACACACCAGAATACAGAATATATTTTATGCTTATATGGTGAGTGTTCCTAAAGTGCTCTCATCCCAGCTCCTTTCTGTGACTTCACAAGAATCTGCTCAAATGTATTTGAAAGCAAGTTGCAAACTCAAGTTTTAGACAAAATCATGTGGGTATGCCTGTGCTGTAACTCTATAGATATATACATCTATAATGTATATAAAACTGATTTCTTTTCCTTGATCTCCATGTCTGCACTAAGTCAGGAATTGCCAAAGGCCTGTTTTGAACTTAACATAGAGACAAGAAAGATCTATTATTATTGATTCCCAGAGTGTTTCATTATTTCAAGGGAAAAAGGGTCACTTCATGAAACTGAGGGAAAGAAATCTCCCCTCTACCAAAGAGGAAGATAGATAGTCAATGATACAAATTTTTGGGGAATTGCTCAGTGTAGAACTACCTGCACTCATGTGAGAACATCCTTTATTTAACTTTTCATTTTAGAAAGCTATTACATGTGAATCTGATTTACTCACGTTGCTTTAGTCTGGGGTTTTTGCTTATACCCTGTTAAGGAAAATCCTTTTGCTTATACCTCTGTTAAGGTTATTGCACCTTGCCAGTATGAAATCAAAGCATAAAAAAATTCCTCTGTACTAAAATTTTCCTAATTACGGTTGAATGCATTTTCATCACTAGAGTCTCTACCTTTTAACGTAGAGATCAGCACTTAGGAGGTAAAGTTTCTGATAAATTCTCAAAGGTAGGAAATAATAGGTGTATTTTTTAAAGTTTTTCAAAATCTGTTATCTTCCTTTATCCCCGTTGTTTCTTTCAAACGTGTCACTGTGTAAAAATACAGATGTATTTTCTTCCTTTCTTTACTGCTTTAAAAAACAGAAGTGGGTGCAAATATTTTTCTGTTTTCCCTTCTTTTTTCAAGTTTGTTTTTCCTAATGCACTGGGTTTGCAAGGCAAGGTTTTGGTAGTGGGGAGAGCTATTGGGGTGGCTTTTTCTGGGAAGCTTCCAGAATCTTCCCATGTCCAGCACTGCCAATGTCAGCCAGCTCCACTGGCCTAGGCTGAGACAACCAGAGATGGCAGTAACCCCTTTGTGATAATGTATTTAAGACAGAAAGAAGTTTATGCACAGTAGTAATTGTTGGCAGAGAAGAGAGGAGTGAGCATATGTGAAAGAATCCTCTCTGCAGGTGCCAAGGTCGGGGTAGGAGGGAGAGGAGCTGCTCCAGGCACTGCAGCTGAGATTCCCCTGCAGTCTGGGTTTGGTGAGGCAGCTGTGCCCCTGCAGCCCAAGGAAAGAGCAGCAGGAGGCAGAGATCCACCTGCAGCCTGTGGAGGAGCCCCAGTCAGAGCAGCTGGATGCCCCAGAAGATGGTTGTGACCTTGTGGGGAACCAGGTCTGGAGCAGGGAGCTGTGGGTGTGAGAGGAGCCCAGGCTGGGGCAGCCTGTTCCTGCAGGACTGCACCCCTTGGAAAGGGATCCTGCTGGGGCAGTTGGTAAAGAAGTGTAGCCCATGGGAAGGACCCACATGGAACAATGGAGTTTCCATTTCCCTGTGGAAATCTGTTTCCCCGTGATGGAGCAGGTGAAATCCTCTCCCTGAGGAGAAAGCAGCAGCTGACATGTGATTAACTGGGGGCATAACCCTCCTTCCCTGTCTCCCTGTGCTGCTGAAGGAGGGAAAGGTAGAAGCTAGGAAGGAGAGGGGGGAAAGCTGTTTGTAAGATCTCTTTTACTTATTATCCTGCTCTGATTTTGACTGGTAATAAATTTAATTAATTTCCCTGAGTCAAGTCTCTTTTGCCCATGATGGTAATTGGTGAGCACCTCTCTCTATCCTTAACTCGTGAACCTTTTGCTGTATTTTCTGTTCCCTGGCCAGTTGAGGAGGGAAGTGACAGAGTGGCTTTGGTGGGCACCTGGCATCCAGGCAGGGTCAAACCACCACACCTAGCTGCATAATATTTGAAACTTTGGTAAATAACTTGAAAATCTTTTATCTAATCAACCTCGCTTTTAATATTTGTATCTAAGGATGAAGCCTAAGGATAATTTAATTTTATTACAGTGTGACAAGCCCTGGCAGTCAGAGATCTTCAGAAAATTGAACAAAAATTAATAGTCAAAACAGCAGATTGTGAGTGTATTTCAGAGTGTGAGAATCTCTTACTTTATGAATCATCCTGGCAAATTTGCAGTTATTAAGCATGTTACCATTGGAACAACAGAAGTGAGGAGGAAGAAGGAGCATCTTTTTTTTTTTGTAGTCATTTTGCCAGTTAGGTTGTTCCAGCCAGAGGAAAACAGTGTGTTTTCTCTTTTTAATGAAGTGCTATTCTCACCAAGCATAACTGTGTGAACTCAGTATCCTTTCAGTTATTATATCCAATACCTTTTGTGGGTAGAGTTGCCCACCTGAAAGCTCCTGCTTCATTTTTCTCCCTCAGGCTGCAATGCAGACAGGCACAGAGAGTGATTCCTTTTTGTTCAGCTGCATCAGTGGGAGCATCCTTGTGATCCTGCACAGATTTTGCATAGCTGGATTTTCTTCTCCAAGAAGTCAGGCCCTGGGAGAGAGGGAGGCAGAGTGGGGCAAACATGGGGGTTGCCAGCACACAGAAAAGGGACACATGCCAGGGCAATACTGCCAGACTCTGTATTTTAGAGGCCTGTGTTTAATGGTCATTTTTTCTGTCTGACTCTACTAAGAGGTCCTCTCCCTTGAAGCACAGAAAATCTGCAAAATAACCAAATTTTATCACCAAGAGTTATAGGTCATATGCATGCTTTTGATCTGCACTGAATGTATTTAGCTTTATGACTCTTAATTTCATCACAGGCTTCTTATTTAGCAAATGAGTTATACCTTAATTATGACTCATAGATTTCTCTACAGCCTATTTGGATACCTTGTATATCACAGAAACTGCATATTTTATTAAACACAGCCCTCAGAACAATTAAAATTGGTGAACATTTTCTCGTTGGTCTTTAGGTGATGTGGAATATATTCCATAGCTCAACTAATTGCATTTCCCAGGTCAGAGGACAGTGCTGTTGAGTGAATTAACAGCAGATAAAGTCACAGACCAAAGAATTCTGCTGGACTGATCCTGGCTGGTTGTTCCAGATTTTACAGAGTACCATAACCATTTTGGTCTTACTATTTAAACATTTAAAGCAGGTTCTAAAATTTTATCTTTAGATTCATTCAGCCTTCTGAAAGACTGTCACTGAATTTGACTGCAATTGGAAAGAGTTAAATCTTCCCAAAAATTCCAGCTTATGAAAGATATACTACTTTTGTAATATGTTTATGGAAAGCTCTTTCAGTAAATGTGAAACAGACTTCTAATCCATTCCAAGGACTTCAGAACACTTGGCATTAATTAATATAAGAAAATTCATTGAGTATCAGTCAGAACTGTGAATTTTGTTAAAAACAAATTATTATTTTGAGAGGATTCTTAGATAAATGGTGAAATAATGTTCCTTGGATAGTTTAGTAAATGGAAAAAATCCATTTCTATTATATTTTGTTTAAATTAATAAAATAATATATGGACTATTACTTAGAATTATTTTAAGGACATATTTAACGATATATAAAATAAATGTTATCTTAGCCTGTTTTCAAGGGCATGGTTACAAACTGTGAACCTAGTTCCTTTGAACCTTTGACACCTGGCATGAAGATTAACTTGAAGATTAACTTGGAGCACCCTGGTCTTTACAAAAACCTGTGTAAACCTATGGAGCCTTTTTACTTCCAAGAATAAGATTGTTTACTTTGAAGGTGGTGCCTTCAGTTTTGCCTCATGGAAAGTGTTCATAACTCATGTCTAAAATGTGTAAGCCCAGCAACTATTCTTTCTCATACTAACTCAGGTACGTGCTTCAGGTGAGTGCCTTTTTACATTTTCCTCAGTACTTTTGGTTGGTTTGACTTGTGAACCTGGAAAAGCAGTTGGCAATTATTTGGAGGGGGGCGTTCTACATTTTAAGTCTGATCTAGATTCTGCTATTCTCATAAGTCACTATGGGGTTTTTAATATTTAAAATTTAAAAAAACCCAAAACCTGATGTTTTTTATCCTCACTTTCAGTCAAAAAAGATCCAAGCTCAGCTGAAAGAGCTTCGTTATGGGAAGAAGGATTTGATTTTTAAGGTAAGTTTTTTGTCACTGTAGTTAGCTAAAGTACTAGGCTTAATACAGCATTGGAGTAAAGTGGTAAGTATGATAGCTGCCTTTATTATTGCAGTCCTAAGGAATAAGTTTGTTCTGAAAAGAGCTCAAAACACCAAGAGAGACTTAATATCATAATGCCTTTTTAGAAATATAATATACTTACATCTATATTTTTATGCTCACAAGAAGCAGAATTCTAGGTTACTGCTGATGAATAAAACCTTCAGATAAGACAATGCTCTCTAAAGAGTTTCCCTTGACTTTGTCAGAAATGAAAACTGAATTGAAAGTAGCAAAGTGAACCTCTGGTTAGTTATATCTCTATTTATTTTATGATATTTTCTATTTGATAAATTTAACCTCCTTTGGTCTCCAATGGCTTAAATATTATTAGTTGATTATAGTAGCAAAAAGAGTTAGTTTGTCTTTGGACTGTTTTTTCCTAATGAGGGATGAAGATTAAATGAGGAGTCACAATACAAGCAGACTCTGATATATGATGAAAAGTCTGAAAACATTTTTAACACATTTTTCCTTTTAAACACATATATAAGAAAAGGCATTTCATATTTACTGCAATCAAAAGTTCTTATATATATGTGGAAATATAAGAACTAGTCTCTATTTTTCTAAGATACAAGTAATGCTTACAGAATAAGCACAGCAGAATTGTGTTTATTGAATAATTTATCCAAGTTTACAGTTAGTGATTTTCAATTGTAAAATGTGTCCTCATAAGAAAACATAATCAATTATAAAAGTTGTAAAGAGTTTTTTTTCCTTAAATGTTTATTTAAAGCCTGTGCAGAGGTAAAAGAGTGTTGAGAATTTCAATCTATTTAACAAGTCTTTTAAATATTACAGTCATGTTTTCTAATTAATTCTAAGCAGCATGTGTGGTAATGTTATCCTTGATACACAGCAATCCATTGCATGAAATAAAGTATGCTATTAAAAGTTTTGACATAACCAAATCAAATTCCAATTTATCATGCCTTGAGAACCCAAACATGACTGCATTTATTTCTGCACATCTGAGGAATCCTTCTAGATTGAAGCCATAACCTAATCTTTTCTGGTTAAAAAAAGCCAAACACAACAAACTAACATTTGAAATTTTGCACAAGGAAAACAAAGGAAATTAATTAAGTCCTTTTTCCTAAGGGTTTTGAATGGCTATGAGTTTAAAATAAACCACCAAGCACCAAAAAAAAAAATACCAGCACCAATAATAGCAAGGGGGAACACTATTTATTTTCTGTTCCATATTGACAAGTTGCATAAAGTTGCTGGGGTTAAAGAAGGTTAAAAGCCTGTTAAACCTCTCTTTTGGCTGTGCTAGTAAGCATGCAGTGTTTGTATCTGCATTACCCACCTGAGCTGGACTGGGCTTGTAACATTCCAGGAGCATCACACGAGCAGCACTGAACATAGCACTGAACATTTGGGGCTCAAATTCAGCTGAAATCCTCTCACCCACACCAAGGGTTGGGATTATTCAAAGGGGTCCTGTTTCTGGCACTTCTCAGGAGAAAATACAGTTTAATTTTTTGTCATTGTGCTGGTTGGTTTGTTAAATCTTGCACAGAATTAGAGTCACTGCCTGGTTTTCTTGGACTGTATGTTCAGGAAAGTTTAGTAACTCACCTCAAAGATGAGAGCCTGGAGGTTTTGCCTGACTTCCAAGAAGAAATGGGAGGACTTGCAGGGGGAGAGGTCAGTTGAAAAGCCCGTAGACTAGCTAGGGTTAGAAAGAAGAGGGACGTTTGGCTCTAATCTTCAGGGTAAAATACCAAGAAGAACACTTACAGAAGCTGTATTAGGAGCTTATTTGTAATATACCACAATGCCATGAGCAATACATAATCCAACAGTAATTTATCCCTTTTATGTATCTGGTTATGTTTGCCCCAAGAGAGATCATTGAAAAGATTAAAACTACAAAATAATGTTCAAATTGCACTCAGAAGTCAGAAAAATAAACAAAATAATTGAAAGACATTTGAATACCTTGATTTTTCCAGAAGGATATTATGACATAATATTAAATATTTTATAGTATGGAATTAATTTTGCTGTTGACATTGAATTACTATAAACTTGCATTCACATCAGTAGAGCACATTTGACCATAATTTTTTTTTTTTCTCCTCGGGAAAAGCAAATCTGACCCAACCCATATATGTTCCTTGTAAAATTTATATTCTTTCCTCTCTCACATAAAAAAAATTCATTGCAGATTACATCAGCTTTTTTTCTTGATTCCTACAGGCACAACAGCTAACAGATCTGGAGCAAAAACTATCAGTTGCAAAAGACAAATTGGAAAGTGCAGCCCTTGACAAAGTAAGGAATGGAATGGAATGTAAGCATGTTTGCCTCTATCAGCTGTGGATGTTTTGGTGTAATGTGACAAAAGCAAATGAAAGCCTTGCTGTTATTTAGATGCATACTAAGTTGCATCTAAATTGTACCTGGGCATGATGCTACTGAAATCAGTGGAACTAATTATGGTACATGAAGTTAAGTACTTATGTGCAGAGTTATTTAAGAAGAGGATGGTCGAATTAGAAAAAAAAAAAAACAGCTCAAAAAATTTATACTGCTATTTAGTGAATTATAGTTTGTGCTGACAGAAGATGTAGTGTCTCTCACATGTTTATTTATACTAGAGAACTTTTCTATTTCCCACCATGGACCCTTAGAATGCTCACAAATTTTGCATGACCAGGCCCCCAATATCAATAGTGTGGCCAGCAGGACTAGAAAGTGATTGTCTGATTGTCAGAACTGGTAAGGCCACACCTCACATAGTGTCCAGTTTTGGGCCACTCACTTAAAAAATGACATTTTAATGCTGGAGTGAGTTCAGAGAAGGGCAGTGAAGCTGGTAAAGGGCATAGAAAACTCTTCTGAGGAGCATCTGAGGGAGCTGGCACTGTTTATCCTGAAGAAGAGGAGGCTCATGCTCATTGCTCCCTACTGCTCTCTGAAAGGAAATGATCATGAGGCAGGGGTTAATTTCTTCTGCCACGTCTCAAGTGAAAGGATGAGAGGAAATGTACCTGAAGTTGTGCCAGGGGAGGTTCAGATTAGAAATTAGAAATTTTGTTTTCACTGCAGAAGTGGTTAGGCATTGGAATAAGCTGCCAAGGAAGGTGGTACCATCTTCAGAGGTGTTAAAGAGGCATCTGGATGTGGCACTTGGGTTTAAGGGTGATTAAAATGGTGCTTGAAGGTCTCTTCCAGCCTTGATGGTTCTGTGGATCTAGCCATGTGATAGGAGTACAAATGGATCAGGGAAATATGAAGACATGAATCCTATGTGGGCAGTATTTTGGCCAGTAAGCAGCCTGTTTTTACACAATCACATCTATGCAAGATTATAGAGAACTTTGTCAAATTACATCCCTGGTTCCAATAGTGTTTCCTTCACCTGTGCTTTCATGATGTTCATTTACAGATCTCCTCTTAGCAAAGTCAATATTGAATTATGCTATCCAAGGATGAAAACAAATTTACTTGTTCTTCTTTTACCTTTGGAATGGCAAAATTGGAATGGCTGCAGCCAAGGCAGAATGAGCACTGGATGGCAGGTTTGAGAGATGAGGGGATGAGAAATTATCCAGAGAAGTTTCTGGATGAGAGGAGAGTGATTGGTGCAATGTACAGGAAGCACTAGGGTTGTACAGGACTAGATTGACTGAGTCCATATCATCATGCAAAATTAAACAGTCTGCTACCTCTGCCCATTTAGCCATAACAAATGGTGATCTGTGCTGTCTGTGCAGTCACTAACTTCAAAAGCTGGGATTAAAGACATGCTGCCTGAAAAGAAGTATGCTAATATCTTCTGCTGTCAATTAGAAATGAAAGGGTCCCTGAGTGAAATAGATAAAGGAATCTTTTACCTTTTACTCTGCCATTAGTTCAGAGATTTATCATCCAACTGCACACATCTTAAAGGAAAGGCATTTAATTTTCTCTCTGCAAGCAAACCAAATTCCATTCTGTGGGAGACTGAAATGTTAATGGTTAATGACTCAATTGGGCCCTTGGCAGGGTGTTTTCCTGGCACTGGGTTTGTGCCCCCAGACTGAGGTAGAGGAGATTTTCTGGGTGTGTGATGGCAAAACCTGTGATCCACATAAGACAGAGGGGCTCAGCACCCACCACCAGAGACTACAAGCTGGTCTTTGGGCCAGCTGAGGGAAGAGGGTGACAAGAAGCAGACCCTGCAGAAGTGGGATAGTGCTTTTCATCGTGCCAGTGTCCTCCCTTGCAGAATTGGCTCAGGTGTAAATCTCTCCCCGGGGAAGGTGTGGGGACACTCACAGTCACACAGGACATTCACATGTGGGCTTGAGGGTATTCATCCCTTCTGATGGGGCATAACTGGCTCAGCTATGCTGAGGTGAGTGGCAGCTGCATGTCCCAGAAGGTGTCATACACCAACAAAGGCAGCCAAAGGGTCCCCAGAGTTTTCTGGGACCTTCCATCAGAGGACTGTGCATTATCCACATTGCTGCAGCAGGCAGTGTAAACTGCTCCCTCAGGAGAGGTGCCCTAGGCACTCTCACATAAGCCTAAAAATTGAAGTCCATGTTTTGTGGGCTTTCCCTCATCTCTGAGGAAACAAGACTGTGAGTGTCACTTTGACCAGTGCACGCCTGAGTTGCAACAATCCAGTCTCATAACCGGATCCATGGAGGATGATACCTTTCTGCTTTTATCCTTCCTTCCTTCCTTCCTTCCTTCCTTTTCTTTTTCAGAGAAGTGATGGTTTCTTATTTTCCCCAGGAGTCACAGCTGAAAGCTCTGAAGGACACTGTGCAGCTTTGCCTGTCTTCTGTTCTGCGCAGTCAGCCTCCCACAGTGAATCTGATCTCTCCAAAACCAGCTGAGAAGCTGATTTCCTCAAACACAAAGGGCTCCAAAGCTCCATTTCAAGTTACAAGCACCAGGGTAAGATTTCTCTCTTGTGTGTTTTGGTTTTTTTAACATCTTTGAAAGTTTGTCCTGTAAGAGCATCAAACTGAAACTAAGGAGGATTTCAAATTCATTGGATGGTTAGGACAAATTTTGAGGATAATTTCTGATGTCAATAAATTGGTTTTTTAATTGGGAAATTGCTATGTGTTACTGAGTAACAAAACTCTATCACCTGGTAAATGGATTGTGTCTGCATAACAAATCTGCAATGAAGATGGATTTGCATTTAAAATAAATGAGGGTGCTAATTCATAGGATCATTTACCTGTCAGGCACTTACAGTGAGTTTGTGGTAATACAGCACTAAACAGTAATATGGGTTTTGCTTATCATGGTTGCTTTCAGTGGAAAAGAAAATATATATAAAAACCATAAAATAATCTGAGACACCCAAATCAAAATTGCCAGAGTGGATCAATGAACATGACAATAGGCCATAGGGAATATTCCAGTCTTGCAAGATGAGAAGGGCAGTTTCAGAAAAAGCATGAGGAAAAAAAAGATGGAAAGTTTTTTGAGTCAATAAATTCAAACATTATAATGCAATCAAGATTTACAGTGATTAACAACTATCCTAGTAATTTTCATCTCTAGTGTTGCATTTTGCTTCTGAATTCAACTGATTCAATCGATTGAGCTGGAAAACATCTGTAATTACAGTAAAAAGGAAGTTTTACAGAAGAATGACTGAAAGACACTTCAATGTCCTCCTTTCATTCCAAAACTGAAATAAAAATAGGAATTGCTAACTCAGAGCCAATTTGTAATTTGTATATGGCAGCTGTTGGTATTCACCATTAGTACACAGGCTGAAGCCAAAAATTAGTAATCTTTCTATATGTAATTAAAATTAAAATACAATTTCAGAAAGCAGAATATCATTATAAAACTGGGTATCACATCACTACTCTTGTAATTATGATTGTCAGTTCCTTAATAACTGTTTTACAGGAAGAAACTTTCATTCCCAAAAATTATTACCTCTGGAAAAGAAAGCACTGTATTAATTAGTAGCAGCACATGGGTGTGATAATGTTCATTTAGATTAAGCTAACTGGATCTGTGTTCTACAGGATAGCAGACTTTTCTTTTGTAGGTCATGCAAGCTGAGCAGCACTCTGGGATCTCAGGAGCATATTGTTCCTAATTAATGTGGCTGTAGAATTGTAGAATTTTGGTGTTACTGTCTTTTGCTTCAGGTTGGAAGTGTTCTTGCCTCTGTCATGAGAGCAGAGGGATGAAGGATGAGGGCCAGCTAGACTTTACATCTCTGTTTAAGGCTGGTCTAGGGTCAGAGCCTTTGGAGAATTTGAGGTCCCCTTGATGTTACATGAGGATACAGCATATAGATTAGGATTAGATTTTTGATATTTGACTGAAATACACTCTTTTTTTTTTTTTTTTTCAATGATCATACTAGATTTTTTGTTTGATGTAAAATGTGTCAGTATTTCTGGACCTTTTGAGAAACCAGCCTTTAGTCCTCTGTATCCAGAAGTGCTTGAATAAGTTAAGCTGCCTCTTAATAGGCAGTTCTCATATTTCTCTGCACTTGGCATATGCCATGAAAGTGTCTGAAAGAAAATGGTCTGCAAACCTCTTCTTCCACACATTGATACCTCATTATTAAAAATCTGTGTATTATCTTTGACTATAAAACTAATGAAATCTGCTGCTGTGAATCAAGTTGTTAAAGAATCATAATCTGTCACCCTGTGCACTTGAGCTGTATGGGTGTTCTTTTCTTATTATGCCCTTTCTTATATATCTTCTCCTTGGCTTTTTTCCCTTTGACAAACACCAATTAATTCTTAGCTTTCTTTTTCATTATTATTAGATTTGCATAAATATTTTGATACAGCAGGCTAGTATTTGGGAGAAATGTAAATGTATGTGATGAATCAAATGTGTTATCATACATAAAAGTGAGTACTTAAGATGAGCACCACTTACACATCTTGTCATGTCTGATAAGCAGCACTTTCACCTTCAGGCAACAAATGATAATTTGTATGGTAAATACCTTAAGATATTCTCATCCAGCCTAAAAATTGTGGTTTTATCCATTGTATTGCATTTACTCATTGCTGAATGTTGGGTTGTTAAATGGTTCATTCCATGGACACCCTTGTGCAGTGGTGGAGTCACCATCCCTGGATGTGTTTAAAGAGATTGGATGTGGCACTCAGTGCCATGGTTTAGGCAAAGGTCTTTTTCCAACCTAGTTTATTCTGTGATTCTGTAATTAGGGTTATTCTTTGGAAATAGTTTTATGGTCATAGTTGGGGGTAAAAATAATATATGACCTCATAACTTTGTCAGAAGGAAAACCAAAGGGCACAAAATATTATATATGTGGTTTTATATTAGATTTATAATATAAAAAAAATATAGATATGGTGCTTGGGGACATGGTTTAGTTGTGGACCTGGCAGTATTAGGTGATGGTCAGACTTGATCTCAGAGCTCTTTCCCCACCTCAGTTTTCCTGTGTTTCTGTCTATAGTCAGCTGAGCAAACAGCAGGAGTATGGAGGGCAATGTATAGATTTGTGTTCCATTGAAGTCTTGGGAGTCAGCTGCTGGTACATCAGAACTTCATGACTTCTGTTGCCTCCAACTTTGGTTCTGCCACAATTAATGATATCACCAAAACCTGTGGTTTCAGTGACCTATAGATCATTATGTTCAACCAGGGGATTAGAAAACTGTAATTAAAAAGAGAAAAAGGCAATTACTGAATGTAGAGTCAGACACATTTTGTACTGTGCAGTTAATGACATACAATTATATAACCCTTTCCTAATGCATAAAACATTAGAAGAATAAAATGGCATTGAAAAATGACACTGTCCATTGTTTTAGGATTTAATTTCAAAGACAAAGGAATACATGTCTCCTAAGATACTTATCTCAGAAATCTCAGGTACTGTGAGTGTCTGTAAGCCTAACAGAGTAAGAATTTTGTTTTTTAATAGATAGAAGGTAATTTAATTGCAAAAGCATGACTAGAATGACTTATTTATTCATATAAGTCTCTCCTATTCTACTTTTCGTAGCTGCCTTTGGGCAAATAGAGTTTTATTCTCAGTACAATCATCTAGATGGCAGCTATAATCCTGTATTAATGTTAATGGTGGGTCACAAGGTTATGGCAACTCCTGCTTGTATTTTTTATTTCTGGAATTTACATTAGATTATGTTTTTGCTGTTGCCTCATAAAGGTTCCACAGAACTTTTTCTACAGCCCTTTTTCCTCTGTTCCTAATTTTTAATAAAATGTTGTTACATGCTGGAACAAGGTTTAACACCAGAGACCATGATATTGAAAGCTAAACCTCTTTGGGTTCATTACTTACTCTACAGAAGTCTTCATTATTAGTACATTATATTGATAATAAATTAGCTTTGGAGGTTTTTTTTTTCAACTGAATACAATCAAGGGAAATTGGAAAAAAGCACCTGGACTCTCTTATTTAGTCTGTAACACACACACACACAAAACAATATCCTTTTCCTTCAAGTTTTAGTGGCACAGTCTTTATCTTCATTTCCTTAACTATTTGACCTCACTCATCTTTGTTGCAGAGTGTAAGTAGCTGGAGTGGCCCTTTACTCCAGGGTTCAACTCTGAAATTATCCATGTGCTAATGGATCAAAGACATAACTGTTAATTGTTTATTGCTGCACTTTTTCTGGCTGTTAAATGCAGATCTGTATTTGTAACAGCCTGCATGGAAATGTCTTTTCCCTGTCAAGCCAATATATCACAACTGAATTCAGTGCAGCCCTGGCAGATTACACACTGGCATGTAATCCAGGCAACAGCCCAAAATGATGAAGAAAAAAGACACATCAAGCGTCAAGTCAAAAAAACTTAGGCCAAAGTTACTTGGAAAAAATGTGATTAAGGAAGCTGTGTTGAAATAAACATGTTAGGAAACATTGTCCAACAGCTTCCCTTTTCCCTTGTAAACCCTGCCAGCTCTTTATAATGAAAATTGTCACTATCTTAATGAAATTTGAGTTTAGACTACCTTTCATTTTTCATATTTACCAGAGGAATCATTAAACACAGAATCAAGAACAATTGAAAGGTTTGAAAGGTAGAGATATTAAAATTTAAGGTTTTCTAATTATAGTCCTAATTTTTTATCTAATTTTCCTCATTCATTTCAGATTTTATAATGACATCTACCTGCTTAATATTTCACTGATCACTTAATGCAAAGGGTCCTAGGAGTACTATGTCATTGCATGAATTTTGTAGAATGGCTTTAAAAACAATTTGTATTTATGAGAATACAAATATAGGTCTTGAGGATTTATAATTTGTTAGAAAATACACTCACCCTCTGGGACAGAAGTGCTGGAAGTGACAGACAATGGAATTCATCTTGGCTGACTTTAAGTACTAGGGTGCTGTTTATTTAGGCAGCAGGACCATTCAAATTTGGAAATAGGTGACCACATTCTAGTAAGAATGCATTTTTTGCAGTTTAAGTAAACTTCAAATAATTAGTAGAAGGTAACTGAGAGCTTTGCAATTTTTATTTTTCCCTTCATAAATCTATGTTCCTGATACCATAGTAAAGTACAAACAATAACCCCAGCTGTCTGTAATTTAGCTATCCTTATCATCCAGAGCAGTCCAACTCCAGCTGGTAGAAACAGTAGCAGAAACAGCTGAAGGAGGAAAATGAGCTCAATATTTCTGATTGTCACTACTTTATGCAGCCTTTGCTGCCTTTTTTAGCGTTTTCCAGTAGCTCTAGTTCATTACAAAAGCTCTCAGCAGGAATATATGGTGCCATTGCCCAGATAAGGTGAGAGTTCCCCATCCCTGGGAGTGTTCAAGGCCAGTTTGGATGGGGCTTTGAGCAACCTGGTCCCAGTACAGGGTGTCCCCATGCAAGGGGCACACTTCCATAAATCAAAGTGGAAGGTGGCAGTGTGATCAGACTGGGTGGTTTAGGATCCTTTCCTTTCCAATCCAAGTCATTCTGTGGTTCTCTGGCAGCAGACCTCTGAGGGATGCATGGCCAGGAGCAGATAAGGAACTTTGTAAGTGCAACTAATAGCTCACCAGCAATAAGGGAATTAATTTTTATTACATAGGATCTAAAACTTCTACGCCCATCCCTAAACATCTGTGAAGTGCTTAAAAGATTGTTGCCTAATGCCTTCAGTTTCTCTACTCCATTTTACAGTGCAGCTACATTTAGTTCATGATGTGTTCATTTAAGTATTTGAACTTTTTATGTATCACCTCTCCTATATTGTAGCTCCTGATGTGAGTCTACAAGTGTTTGAACATTCTGTTTATTCTTGAAGATACAAGACTTCTTCTTCAACTCCTTGGAAAAATTTTCCCATGAAAATGAATTACGTTTTGTCTGTAATTAAATTTGAGTCACTAGGTCAAACTAAAATTATTGTGGCTTCAAATAGGATGCTTATTCTGCATTTCCTGGTCTAAATGAAAGGTGTTTTTTCTTATTATTAATTGTTACCCAGATCTATTACCAAATAAGTGCAATTAGAATGAAAAATACCAATGGTTACCTGTATGTTTTTAAGTTTCTTACTATCTTTATTTATCTGTAGTGATTTCTGTATTATTGTGATTCTGATCAAGTACTCTGGCTTTCATTAAGCACTGTAATTTCAAAATCTGTTTTGCTCTGCTTGTATATAGCAGTTTCTTTGTGCTTGTTCAGCAAACAGCAATTATTCCCTCACAGCATGAGGAAAATCTGTTCCCCTACCACCAACAAACTTGTCATAAATTTTTGGACACAGCTGTCGTAGGAAGAAAAATTAATAAGAGCAAAATTATTTGCTCATTTCACTAATACCAGTATTGTGAAACTGTTTTAATCAATAAATGTTAGAGATGCCTCCTCCCTGGGTCAGAATCCCATTAGCTGCTCATTGAATCCAATGGAGAACAGTGACTAAATGTATTTGCAAATATACATATTGCATATATGGATATTTATAGAGATAGGCAAATAGATGATAGATAGATGATAGATAATAATGATAATAATAAGAGAGAAATCTAAGGGAACCAACTGCCTTCCTCACCATTTCTACTTGTGAATGTAATACCATAATATTTTGGACTGTCATAATAGCAATAGTTGTAGCTCTGAATCATGAGACATTTGGGGGGAAAAAGTGTGATTTTGTGGTTCCATGTTTTATCTTCTTTCATGTTTCTGTCATGCTGTGGCAGAACACCCCCTAGAGAATCACAAGGGTAGACAGTAAATTTAAAGTCTAACTTCCACTGCAGATCAAGTGGAAGAAAAAAGTGAAAAATCATCACAAATGCATGATTTTAAGATTAAATTAGCCTCTGTAGAGTTCCATAAAATTGTTTCTGTGTGAATTTAAAGCCAAAAATAGCAGAAGCATATCACCTAGCTTTTTTTAAAATTATTGACTTGCATAAAATTTTGTTGAAAGGCAGTAAAAGTGTTACATAAATACCAAGAGCAGTTTAACTTGGCCAAGGTGACCCTACAATTTCAGACAATAATAGTGCATAGATATTTGCAGTATATCTAGTGTACTATATGACACATGCTAATCTGAGATCTTCAACTACAGCAAGCAAGCCTAAATCTGTCAAGGTGTAACAACCCCAGCCTGTGTCCAGATACATAATTTAGAGATTAAAATGTGTATATTATTTATTGGAGAAGTTTTGGTGGTTGGTTTATTTTTTTCTCTCAACTTCTTTTTTTTTCCCAAAATACTAGAAAGTCTGGAGAAATGTATACTAATGGGATAGATATGATAGCACGTGATACAAACATCATTTTGATTTATCCCAGCTATATGGGTGGCCACAGGAAAGGTGATCTTTCTGGCTCTTGATCTATGCACCTTGACCAGAAGAGCTCTGACAGCTTCATCCACTTGCTGTGTACAAAACTGCTTGGTTTTTACAGTAAGTGCTACCAATCCTTGAGCAACTTGTGACCTGCTAGACATGAAAAAATCCATTTCCATCACAATAGAATGAGACATGTCCCAGAGGAGTACAAAGCTGAGTGCACTGAGAGGTGGGGATGACCCAGCCTAAGCTGTTCCCTGCCTGCAGCCTCTTGTCAGAGCATCTGGTTGGTAATTTTGGGGGAGGCTGCTGAGGAGAAGCAACCCCAGTCCAGGGGGACCTCTCAGCCTCTCTGCATGCCAAGCAGATGTCACAAAGTGCAGACAGGTGCAGCCTGGCCTTGAAAGACTGCACCTCATGGACGAGTGACCCACACCACAACAGTCTGGGAGAAGACTCCTGTCCCTGAGCAAACAGAAGAGCTGTTCACAGGAGAACAAACTGACCAAACCCCCATGCCCTGTATCCCTGCACTGCTGTTGGGAGGGAAGGAGGGAGGGGCTGGGAGGAAAAAGGGTGCTTTAAAGGCTTATTTTACTTTTCATTATCCTCCTGTGACTCTCTTAATGATAAATTTACTTTATACCATTAAGTTTGCCCTTTGAATGTTTTTCTCCCAGTCCTTATCTCAAGTCATGAGCCCTTAATTTTTTTCCCTTTCCTCTGCCCAGCTGTAGCAGGAGGGGGTAATGGAGTGACTTCTATGGGTGCCTGGCATTTGGCCAGTGTCAAACCATGTCAGGGACCCAGCCAGGGTCTTGCCCTGTGTTCTGCTTTCCTCCTTTAGCCTTTGTGAGAAGTGTGTTGGTGTTTCAAACTTGAACTTAAGATGCATGCAGATCCATGTCAGCACACATACTGCTGTGTGAAATGCAGTTGGAGATGATGGTTGGGTGGTAGCTGAAGGGATGCTGTGCACATCAGTGAGCAAGCACAGGGAAGGAAGCAGCCCTGTTCACTGTTCCCAGGTTTGGCTGCTGTCTGAGCAGTGCAGCTCTGGGGATTTTGGAAGTTTGTTACAGAATCTACTGATCCTACTGGCTAAGGCAATCATACAGAAATTGAAAAACCTCATAAAATCTTGTCTTTTGAGAGAGAGAAAAGAGGAGTTCTAGTATGTAATAATGACTTCACTCTTTTGAAGATTAAACAGGAGACAGTTGGAAATTTTCCTGTTTTTCCAATTTCCTAGACATAGGAAATGCTGTAAACACCTGAAAATGTGACACTTGGAAAGTACTTTCATGCTGACAACTTACCTGAAATCTCAATCTTCCCCTTGTTCTGTAGAAATGAGTACAACATGCTGAGAAATTGTTCATCATTGCTAAGGTACAATCTTAAGCAAGGATGATATTCTGAAATAAGCTCTATGCAGACATTTATTCTCCTCAGTAATACTTAAAGCTGTCTCATTTTGCTGGCATCCCATGGGATTTCACTGTGCCAGGTAGTCAAGAAATAAAGTGAACATATGTTTTATCATTTATTGAACATATGTTTCTTTTATTCAATGGGAAGAAATATAGGTTTGAAGAACTGCAATTTCTTTCAGTCAGTGACAGACAGGTCACTCAATACAGGTATTAAATGGCATTTATTATTTAACAAAAAAGTTATTTATATGGATCTTTTTAATTTGTTTACCTCCACATTACTTCCTCCAGTAGTGAGTTACTCTATAAAACAACAAATCCTCATTGGAGAGCTGTTAACCAGAGACTATTTGAACTATTTTATTTCAACTATGAATTGAGCTATTTTTCATGGTTCAAGTTATTTGTAAATAGTGACCTGCTTGGTTGGGTTTCTCCTGTTCTCCATCATTTCTGAAAAATTTGTATCACTTAGTAATTCAATGCAGTATAAGTGACATGAGAAAGGTTTCAAACCTGCTCTCTGAAGTTTTAACTTTCCTTTAAAGAAAAATTAATTTGCTTTGTTCCCTATCACCCCCCTGAAGAGTTTCCATATGTCTTGCAGACAATTTGATGGTTTCAGGATAGTTTCAGTGCATGTTCTTCTTTTTTTTTTTTTTTTTTTTTTTTTTTTTTTTTTTTTTTTTTTTTTTTTTTTTTTTTTTTTTTTTTTTTTTTTTTTTTTTTTTTTTTTTTTTTTTTTTTTTTTTTTTTTTTTTTTTTTTTTTTTTTTTTTTTTTTTTTTTTTTTTTTTTTTTTTTTTTTTTTTTTTTTTTTTTTTTTTTTTTTTTTTTTTTTTTTTTTTTTTTTTTTTTTTTTTTTTTTTTTTTTTTTTTTTTTTTTTTTTTTTTTTTTTTTTTTTTTTTTTTTTTTTTTTTTTTTTTTTTTTTTTTTTTTTTTTTTTTTTTTTTTTTTTTTTTTTTTTTTTTTTTTTTTTTTTTTTTTTTTTTTTTTTTTTTTTTTTTTTTTTTTTTTTTTTTTTTTTTTTTTTTTTTTTTTTTTTTTTTTTTTTTTTTTTTTTTTTTTTTTTTTTTTTTTTTTTTTTTTTTTTTTTTTTTTTTTTTTTTTTTTTTTTTTTTTTTTTTTTTTTTTTTTTTTTTTTTTTTTTTTTTTTTTTTTTTTTTTTTTTTTTTTTTTTTTTTTTTTTTTTTTTTTTTTTGTACTTCTGAATCTTAAAAGTTTCAGGAAATATAGAAAATGATGCTTAAAACAAGCAGCAATTCAGTGGAAGGAAATTCAGTGCTTATAAAGCAGTACCAGAGTGCTTTCCCCATCCAGTAGACATGCTTTTTTCCCCCCCTCCTTTGGCATTTAGATAGAATATCTTGATTATGTAAATGGGAGTAGTCATTCACAGGGGAGTGCTCTAACAAGTATATATATGACATTCCCTGTATAAACTTTGCTGAAAATGCAGTATATAAAGTAGTTAACAGTTTGCAGTATATGACCTCTTGGTTTTTCATCGTTATCCTGAATTTTCACGTGACTTATTTGATATTTTATCTCAATTATATTAATGGTTTTTAATTATTATTTTATATTTTTATTTTTCAGGTCTGGCAAAATGTCTCAGCAGAGAAAGAGAATTTTCATGTGCCCTTGAAAAAGGAAGAAAATCAAAGCACCCAGGAGTGTGATTCTCAAGATGTAAGATTAGCTCACCTGAAAAACAAGTCCTAATCTAGGCTGTATGAAAACATGAATGCTTTAGGAAATTGTCCTATTGATGGTAGACCTATTTTATAAGCCAGCTGTGTTCTGTACTAAAGTGCTGAGGAGAAAATGCTCTTTGCTGTCAATCTGTGCATATATATTATCCATGTTTCTTTTTTAAAACTGCTTAATAGAACTGGGAGAGCTGCTGCAGGAAGAGCAGTGGTGGCAGGTGTGTCATTTGATGTTTAACCATTTCAAGAATTTGTTTGTTCCTGGTTGAAGTGTTGCCTGCATTATAGTGAGATGCCAAAAACCTTGTTTACTTACATATCTTTATTACTAATTTATTTATTTCTAATAATCAGGCATAGCCTTCACAGATGCTTTATTTAATAAAGCAAAGTCTGTGGGGAGATGTAGGACATGACAGCATAATAATGGAAAGGATGTGATATCGTTCAGTGCTGATCAGTCTAGAAAATCTGCAAGCTGTGTTTTTCTTATGACAGCTCAGTCAGAAAAGTGAAATCTGGTGCTTTTACTGAGACAATGCACTCAGTCAGACACCATGGTAGGAGCTCTTAGCAGAAGTCTCAAATTCATGTATTGTGGCTGTAATTATAGAGATACAAATAGAACAGGAAAAAACAGAAAAAATGAGCGAGACAAATTTTGTTGAGAGAGTTTGCTGTGAGTGTTGAGGATTTCCTACCCAATAGTTCAAACAGTATAGTGCTACTCTGACTAATTTGCAGGTGAAATTATGTATCAAATATTCAATATATATTAAATATGTTGTTATATCTTGAGGTAAAACAAAATCCTGTGGAGGTGATTGGGTAGCTTGCTGTTAGTGACCATGGCAGCGTGAAGAAAATTCTGGAGAAAAAATCTTAGGTAATTCAGGATACAATAAATTATAAAATAATTATACTTATCCATTTATTACAAAGATGTTACAAGTGTATTCATTATAAGTTACCTCCCTTCTGCCACATCCTCTACAGAACAAGGAGAAATTGCATATCCATAAGAGTGCATGTTGCACATTTTATAATGTTAAAAGTAAAGGAAACTTCATTTGTTAATAAAAATTGAAGGAGGAGAACAAAAACATGTAAAATTATGGAGTTGGAGTGAACTCTGTTTAGGTTATGACTAGAGGTTAGTTATTCCTTGGAAAAGTTATGGTGGATTTGATGAAATGTAGAATACTTTTGGTAGAGGCTGAAGTAATTTAGGCTAAATAGTTGTTTAAAGAAGTTTAAACAGCTCTTTTTTACAGAAGTGAATACATTAAAAGAGAAAGAAAAATAAAATAACTGTTAACATATTTCAAAAATCAAGAGAGTATTTAATTTCTGTATCAAGTACTGCAATAAAAGGCACCTATGAGATTCACTTTTCCATAAAATCAAGGTTTTAGTTATTTAGGTTAGCTGGTGATTGTTTTCCATGCTTCTAGAAACTGGTGTTTTTAGCTGTTTAGTCAGTCAGCAGACAGACACACTGTCCATCTGAACATAGGCTAACATGGACATGAAAGTAGTGCAGGTGATGAAATTGGGCTAGCAGCCTCTTCATCATCATCATCATCATCATCTGCATTAACATAGAGAGAAAGAGACACAAGGAAGAACTCAAATATTAGCTTTGAGAACTGAACTAAAAATGTCCCTTTTTCCAATTAGCCTTCATACATTGGCATTAGAGGCACCACCTTGAGTTCTGAAAGAGATGGAAGGAATTTATTTTCCCAAAGGATTGTATTGCTCCAGTAATACAAAGCTGCAATTTGTACCTGTGAACTCTATCACTTGGAGAAAATTCAACACTTGGGAAGAGGTTTTATTGTATTTTTATCATTATTTGGCTGTGTGTTATCTCTCTGAAGATTTTACAGCTGCTTAACTGCCAGTGAAGGAGGAATAAGGTTGGATGGTTAAGAGCATATGACATTGTAATGCAGCATTTTTAAAGAAAAATTAATGAGGATGTACTTAAAACTCTGTTGCTTAGAAACATAATATTTCAGCAATCCTTTCTCAGCACTCTACAGAGATCTTTTTATTGTGTCTCTGATAAATAAAATGTAAAGTTGCATCACTTAATAGCCAACAGACATGCTGAGTTCTAACTGGCTTGTTGAAAATTTTTAAAGATGCACACTTGGTTTATCCACCTTTGTCGTTTACACGTATGGCTGTGAAGCTCTCCAGCTTTGCAGTGTTATTTACTGGGAGAATTGAATACTGTAGCTTCTAAAATGTTGTGTACATTACTGATCAAGATGCAGGTTTTATAACCAGAATTTCACACACAGATACTTTGTTAATTGGACTGCCTGCTAAACTGATGAAAGCAACACAGCAAATCCTTTCTGCTTTTTGATAGTTTCTACAACACCAAGCTCTTGTTCTGTCATTTAATGAGTGTGCCTCTCACAGGAGGGAATCTGACAGACAGAAGGAGAATCACACACGAAACAATCCACTACTTGGCACAGAGGGAACTAGCAACAAGAGCAAAAGTTCAGTAGTTTATTTTCTTTGTCACCTGAGATTATGACAGGTATTCTACTACATTGAGTTCAAATTTCTCCACTGTTTTTTAGCTGAGGGTCACAAAGATATGTATTGGGTGTATTTGTATATTTATGTGTT
>VXBS01003902.1:70775-97200 GCA_013400255.1 Sitta europaea | reverse complement strand
TGTGTGTATATATGAATATATGTGTGTATATATGAATATATGTGTGTATATATGAATATATGTGTGTATATATGAATATATGTGTGTCTATACCTCATCCATGGAAACTGGTTAGGCAGGCTCCTGGCTATTGAACTGTTGGTGACTGATGGCAGATTGAAAGGCAGTGCTGTTCAATCTGTAATTTATTTGTTAATGGCATGCCATGTTTCACAGTGACAAGGAATCAATAGTGAATATGTTACACTTTAGCAACATAAGGACATTCTTTGGAAAAAGTCTGGGCTGTCTTTCTCCAACAATGATCCATATGGTGTGCCACTAATAAGAAAAGAACTCTGAGGGAACAAATATGAAATACTACAGACATCAGTCTTTATTGGACTTTTCCTATTAAGATAGCCTTTGTTATCTGATCTATGAAAAGAGTATGCAAGACTACTCACTCATAAAGAATGGTTTTTATCATTTGCTTTTATTTTCTGTAAGGCAGACCTGATTTTTGTTTTCTTCCTTTGCATATGGCTTAAGCAGTTGACCTATAGCTTTATTGATGTCAATTAATAGTTTTTGCTTCCTATCTCCTATAAATTATGTTGGTGAAATAGGTTTCCTGATTTCATGTTCTAGTATGTACAGTCAGAGCAAACTCTGGATATGTAAATTATCTGATATTTAATTAGCATTATTTCTGTCCTCTTCACTGCACACTTTGCAATACAGTTCATTGTTTCACCTATAGTATCTTTTGTCCTCAAACTGCAAACCTAGAAGTCACCCAAACCCTCCATTTTTCTGAACATGATTCAGCTAGAAATATTTTTTAAAACCTAGATTAATAGTAAATAATTTAAATGGAAGTTTTGACAGGACCACACTTACAAGGTTTTGAAGTATTAAAAGTCTAGTAAAAATTGCTACTCTGTCATCTGACTTTTTAGTCTTTATCTAAGACATAAACCACATGTTTGTTTGATGTTTTGTTTGGTTTTTTTTGTCATAAAAGGAGTAGGTGCTTTATCAATAGACTTTATTTTAGTCAATATTGCCTTGATTATTCCCTACATTAATCCAACTTTTATTTGCTCTTGACTAGAGTGGGAAATATGAAAAAGAGTTCCCCACATCAAATCCATCTGCATCATCTCAGAGACTCACTTCAGTATCTTAAACATGACAAAACCCCCCACTGTTACATTGGAAAGAGTCTTGATGACTTAAAACTTAAAAAAAAAAACCTTTCATTTTCACTCTATTTAAATGTATCAGTTTTAATAGCAGAATAAGTAGAGACATTACAATGTGAACTCATTTTAGAATAATGACCAAGTATTATGAATATTTGACTGTTTCATGTTTCAACTCCTTTTCCTATGGCATCCTTAATCCTACTCCTGAAAGGACTTGGATTTAAGTATAGGAGAATTTTCAGTGTTGAGTAAATCTCTGGTTTCATATCTGGAGATCTCCTTGGTTCAAAAATATACTTGGAAATTAATTTTATTTGTGCTGTGAAACTCTGTTTTCCCAGATATTAAAAAGCATATTGGCAAAGAATATAACATAATTCCTTGAATAAAATGATAGCAATTAATGCAACAAGATTTTGCACCTTGAGAGTCATCTGCCTTCCCCATTCAGTGACTTTCTATTCCCATTCAGGGATTATTGTACCTAAGAGATCTCGAGTTCAGACAAGAGAATAGTAATAGTGAAGGTCTAACTGTAATGCTGATTTTCAACTGATTGTTGCTATTTCCTCACCCATAAAAGACACTTGTAATTACTTTTCTGTTCCCTAGGACCACTTCTAGGATTAAACTTCACTATTGGTGATAAGATTTAAACAGGAGGAAAAAAACTTGATAAGTATTAAGTTGTTAAACTTCCTGCCACAAGTCTATTGTTCAGGACTAATGGGAGTCTGGGATAAGCTTAGCTATGAAAACTTTGTTCCATTTCATCAACTAGGATTAAAAGAAGACCCAGTGATTGGTATTTATTTTTTAAAATTTTTTGAGGAAAACTAAATACTTCAGGAAAAAAACCAAAGTAGTTATCTCTGACATTTGTATTGACAGGTTGCCAAGACATGTTTGGGGAATCGTAATGATTCAACATCTCGTTTGAAGGCAGCAGAAACAGAGACAAGCTTTCAGGTATTCTCTTTCAGAGTAATTGTTGGGGTTTTACTGAAAGGTCTTGTGAAATGCAGTTACTTGAAATCTACTTACACATTCTTCACCAGGTTCTGTCTCAAAAGAATACTTAGTTCAGACTTTGCATCTGATTGCAGTTCATATGTTCAAAATGTTTTCTGGCTGGTAACAATTTGCAAATTATTAAATATTTGAAGAACTAGTAGTCAAATGACGTAGTAGTAATTGACTTAATTTGATAGTGTGGTATCTATAGCCCTGGAAGAAGGAGCAGGGAGAGATTGCCAAAATAATTACATATATATATATAAAAATAAATTTTTATAATATATATATGTCACATTAAGTTATATGAAGGTGTATGCAGCACCAGACTTGTATGGTTTTGCTCTGGGAAGGTTGTTAAATATTCTTCCTTTAATTGAGGTCAGGGCCCTTTTCTAGGAACAGTTGACAAATATATTCTGCTGCAATAGTCTGTGAGTGGTACATCAGTTTAATGGAAATACAGCTGTATGTGCACTATTGCCACGGAATTTTAACATACTTTTCAAACTTTTGCTAATGCATATATGTATTCTGTACACCACGTTTACACTGATGATGTTTTCACCTCTACAGAAGTTGCACAGCCCTCCATGGACTAAACCTGAAGATAAAAAATCACCTGAAAAAAAAGAGAAAAAATACAACGAATCAGTTAGTACACAAGAAAAAAAACTCTAAATGCTACTAATCTACATTGGAAACTGCCAATCACTTCCATCCTTACATTCTGTTAGCACAGAGGCATGAAATGTCCCAGGTTTCTAAAGCATGCATTTTTCACTATTTTAAGAATGTCTGTGAATTAGTCTAGAACAGACCAATTAGTACCTTACAGCAATAATCCAAAATGGATGTTTGAAGAAATGCTTTGTAATGCAGTCTGTTTTTTGAACTCTTGTTCTCCCTTATCAGTAATTGTATATTATAAATTACCTTCTTTGTAAGCAACAGTCATTCTCAAGTATTTTCACAGTCTGTTTTATTTCATGTAATTTTGTGACAGATTAGGTTCTAAGATTAGGGGGCAGTCAGTGTGTGTGTGGGGAAAATATCTATGTAACCACATTTTAAGTACAATCCTTAAGTGCAACTGTAAAAAGAGAACTGTGCGTGGTGGTCCATGTATTCTTACCTTTCAGTAATTCCGTTTCAAATCTACTTACACAATAAAATATGTTTATTTTGTTCTTTTTTTTTCTCACTGCTATCTTCACGTCCATTTTTGAACCCTGAAAAGCTGACAGGGTTGGAGTTTAAGGGATGGAGATAGAGAGGACCATTGCTTTGGGGATTCAAGCAAAAAAATTGCAGGTGAAACTGAGTTACAGTTTCATAGCTTGGATGGCAGCCCTGGGAAGTCGGTTTCATCCCTTGTATTTGTGTTGATCTTAAAAGGATAAAATTTACTTTAGAGGGTAAAACCCTATTTTGTCCACTACAGTTGGCATTTGATCACTCCATGAGGAAGGAGCATATTGATTGCAGTAAGCTCTGTCACTCACAGCTTCCTTCAGTTTCTCCTGAGTCACATACTCTATGAGAAGGAACCAGAAAGAAGAGGAGGAGAAGGAAGAGAGAATGTTTTGCTTGTTTGTGTGTATGTCATCACTGCTCTAATTTAAGAATTCATATGCCCTATCTTGTTGAGATGCAGATCTTTCAGGAACAGTAGGAACAGTAAGTTGCCTGATGAAATGCTATGCTATCCCTAGCAAGAAGTTTTTTAAGCAGTTGTAATTTGTAAATTTACACCTTTGTGTTAATGCACTCCTTTTTCTCAGACACACATCTGGTGTGTGCTTTCCAGAAAGCTTTTCAGCTACATCTAGCATGGAGAAACTGTGCCAGCACAACAGACTTGTCCAGAGCTTACCCCTGCAACTTGTGGAAGCTTGTATTTGCACCACATGCAAGGGGCAGTCCTCTTTCCTATACAGCCTGCAAAGCACAGTCAGATTGCAGTGCTCTCTGCACACTTCTCAGCTCAGAGCACCAGTGCACACATCACAGCCTCACAAGGACCAAGGATCCCCACAGATGTCTGCAGTTTTCTGCTGGGCTTTGGCTGATGTCACTCAGGTCATCAGAGACCTTGGTGTCCATGTCCTTTTCTACACCAGTAGATATTGTGGCAAACTGAAGCTCTTGTAGGTTTGTCTTTGTGGCAGCATGAGTTCAAAAACAGGTGCCAGGAGAGAAGCAGTTTCTGACTTAGTCCTTCAATCTGAAACTCTTTCAATAAACCACCACGATCTGGGCGAAGGGAAGGAGATATTTTGGTCGTGGCACATTTTTCTGTGCAAGAGGTGTGTCTGGATTTTTGTTCATTACAAAGCAGTAAAGTGCATGATGCCACTTACCCCTGAGATGGAAGGGGCAGATGTCCTGAGTTAATGCTGAGTTGTATTCCCATTCATCTCTTTAGCTCAGAAATAAGTTTTGCACCTTTAAAGCTGGATGTGATAATAAAAGACAGAGAAGGAGAAGCAGTGGAATGCCTGAGGTGGTTGTTTTCAAAACATGAAGAGTTTTCAGCTTTCCTTCACACCCAGCCTGTGCTGCCTGCAGTGCAGACAGTGGGAGAGAGCTCTCCTTTGCTTTGTGTTAGTTTTTGGCTGGCTGAAGCAGAGAAGTTCTCCAGACTGCGTTTTTTTGTTTCTTCTTTTTTTCCCTTGGAACTGTTTGAACCTGCTCTGGATTAAAACCTGAAGAGCACCAGGAGCTCACACCTGTGGCCCACCAGGGCCTGTGCCCAGCATTTCCCAGTGCTGCAGGGGCTGACACAGACTGAGTGAGCTGAGCTACAACCCACGATAGAGGCTTTCTGAATTCATCATCTCATCAGAGTGGCAAGAGGTTTTGTTTAGTGTTGTTCACTTGTTGTGCTGGAGAGTGCTTTGCCTGTTAAATAAACAATTTTTTTCCACTTTTCTCCAGGATAATCTTTTTCCTGAACCAGTTAGGAGAAGGGCCATTTAAATTTACTTTCTAGGACCCTGTTCAGAAGTTTCTTCCCAAATTTGCCATAAACCAAGACAGCAGAGCAGCCTGATTTGACTGCAGGTTGCAGGTTGTAAAGGAAGGAGGATTGCTGATTGTGGTGCAAGTGCTAGTTTCTACATATGGGGGAAAGGTATGGTCAAGCTTCTCTTCCTGGCACAGAAAATTGTGCAAGATGCAGCTGAAAAGTTTTTAGATTCAGACTAAAAGACTGATAGATGGTGGTACACAGAGCTGAGAAGGAAAGCACACAGCATGGGCAGGTTCCCACAGTAGCTGCTGTGCCAGATGTAGGGGGGCATTTCTCAGCCTGGGAGAAGGAAAGTGCACCTGCTAGGGAAGGTGAGCAATGAATCTGCAGGGCACAGGGCAGTGTCCAGGCTGCAAGAGGGGCATGGCTGCCAAGCTCCTGTCACCCAGTGGGAAGGTCTGTGACAGCTGTCTGTGCCACTACATATTGCCCTCTGAGCCCTGTGTGGAAACCTTTTCATTTTGCTTTAGACTCCAGGATTCCAAACCTATGAGGGCAGAAGATGCTGCAACGAAAAGCACCTTGTGGAGAAGAAGGGTGTTTGTTGTGGGGGAAGCTGTAAGACCAGCACTGGCTTTGCCTTTGCCCCCCCTACTGCCACAGATCCTTACCATCCCTGACCATCCATTTTCTTACCCTGCTGAGCCTTCCCTGTCCTACCATTGCCCATCCCACATCTCCATTGCCTTGCTCACTCATTCCCCCCATCCTTCACTTCCCCAACCCTGTTTTCCTCACCTTGCCTTGCCTTCTCCTTCACTTGCCTAGCTCTGACATGCCTTTCCTTACAAAGCCAACCCTACTAGCCATGGCCTCTTACCCCTCCCTTGCACTTCACTGCCTTGTGTGCCTTGACTTGCTTACAATTTTTGTCCCTAGCCTTGATTAGCTTTGTCTGCCCCTCCTTTGCATTGCCTTGCCTTTCCCACCTGAACCTTGCATTTCCTTACTTCCACGTCCATGTCCTTCCCTTGCCCTTCCTACCACTCAGTTGCCTTGCATTGCCATAATCAGTCACACCTCACTTTGACTTTCCTGTGTTTTCTCCTCTTTGCCTTGCCTTGCTTTCTTCTCCTATGACTCACTGCCCTTACCTTCTGCCTTTCTCAGATTTGTAGACTGCACCTTGCATCAGAACCACTGCAGAGAAGTGCTTTCCTTCCCAAAGAATGGGAGTGATGCTCCCTTGCAAGAGCTCACCACCACCATTTACATACAGTGGAGTGTAAATGTGGCAGTGAAGATCACACAAATAGACAGACACCACATGAAAGGTGTTAGGACAGAAACTCCTCCTGATACCAGCTCCCTGGGCAGCCTGTAACCTCCACCTGAAACACTGCTGTTACATGCTTTCCCTTCCCATGGAAAAGAACTTCCTGAATTTTTCAAAGGCCTGATGAAAATTAGGTTTTGGCTTACAGCAATGCATGTGTACAAGGATTACTCTCACACAAGAGAGAGAAGGACAGAAGTAAATTGCTGGCATTTGCTTCCCATGGACAGCTTACAACTTCAATTTAGCCACTGAGACTCCATGCTTTCCTTTCCAGGAAGAAAGACCTTTCTGACACTTGTGCAGGCAAGCTGCAAAATGAGGATGCAGCCTCCAATAATTAATGCATCCAAGGATTGCTCCCACACACAGAGAACAGAAGAAAAGTGATTGATGGCATTTACCTCCCATGGACAGCTTATTAACTCACCTTAGGCACAGTGGCTATGTGCATTCCTTCCCAAGGAAAATCTCTTTCAACAGACTAGCAATGAAATGAGGATCCTTGGAAGGATTGCTCCTACACGAGAGAGAGAAGATCAGAAGTGATTCTTTGGCATTTACCTACCATGGACATCTGATAAAATGCACCTAAAATACTCTGGTGACATTTTTCCTCTGGAAAAGCACATTTTTATGCTCACAACAGGCCAGCACCAAAACAAGGATACCTCCTCCAATAATGAGTATGTCCAAAGCTTGTTCTCACACAAAAGGGGACAGGACAGAAGTGACTTGCTGGTATTTACTTCCCTCTGGAAGGCTACAGGCTACATGTGAAACACTGGGGTTATGTGCTTTTCCTCCCACTGAAGCCAGGCACCAACATTTAGCTACTGCTATCAAGAATGAGCATGTCTGAGCACAGTCCTAAGACAAAGCAGTAGGACAAAAAAGTCTTGCTGACCTTTATCATCCAGGGCAGGTAAAGATGTAATCTTTGCAATCTACACCTGGACCACTGCTGCTACATGCTTTCATTCCCATGGAAAAGCTCTTGTGGACATACAGAAGTGTCTGCTGCTGCATGTATACAGCTGAGAAGGAAATTGCACCCCCACATAAGGTGGGTTCAGTTTACATGTGGCAAGGGAAAGATGTGTGCCACTTGATGCTCAAATACACGTTTGAAAATAAAAAAGTAATGTCAGTGAAATCTTTCTGTTCTGAAACATTTTGTTTGAGAGTAGTGACAAGACTTCCTTCCACGCTGGATCTGCATCTTTTGTGGTCTAGAAATAACCATGATACATTTATCTCTTTTGCAAGTGCACACTGCCATCTAGCAGAGCTATTGAAAGGTGGCTCTGGGAAGGTAAAACCAGCAAGAGCTTTCTCCTGGCACCTTTAGTGTGGGATCAGCAAATGGAGCAGCTCCTTTTGGGACCCTGCATTGGCAAGAGTGAAAAAATGTGAAGGTGTATAAACCTGAGAAGAATGTGAATAACACTGTGTTATGTGGGAAGGGAAGGTGATGCCTGCAAATGTCATTTTGTTCCAGGATCTTATTTTTGGGAGCATTTACTGGATGCTTTAAATTTTAAATATAATTTCTACCAGATAGAAAGAATGTGCTGCTGAGAAGAAAAGATCATAGGACCAATAGGTGTAGTTCAAGGGGAGTGAGGGAAAGGTGAAGCCAGCCACAGCTTTAGCTTGCTCATTTTGTGTACAAGGTTTTTGTGTGATATTTTCAATTTTGTAGCTAATGTCTTCAAGTGTGAAATAATAATAACAATGTTTATGTGAAAAATATTTCATATGACTGGAATGGAATTCATATTGACCCTTGCTTTTTGTGTGAATTAAACATTTCAAATGGATGCTAAAGTGCTTATGCAAATTCCTTCTCAGTTCAGTAACTTCTGCTGCCATTAAAAACGTCCTAGAACAAAAAAGACAGTGCTGGATTTCACTTTTCCCTGACACTCTGAACCCACACAACAAACATTGTTGCTATGTTTTTTATTTTCAGCTCTATGCACTCTTAGGTTTTTTCTCTCTCACTGAGCTCAGCTCTGTAATTTTAATCTGGCCACAAAAAGTGACAGGGACAAAAGAGGTTTTGGGTTTAACATACCCATCAAAGAATATCAGCAGTAGCACACCACCGGGGCTTTGACCTTTCCCATCTTATCATATGTACTAACACCTTCTAGCAGGCAGGTTTTAGAACAAAACAGCTCTGGCAGCTTTCCTGTACCCTGCCCTACACACACACACTGGGGCTGCCTTTTTTGTTTCCAGCTCTTTACATTTTTTCACTTTTGCAGAGTCCAGCCACAAAGCTGAAAACATCTGGCAAAAATCTTGGTCACAGGAAGACACCAGAAGGATGCTGGCTCCTCTTTCAGCTTGCATCCTCTGGATTGTAAAACACACCATGGAGCCAGGCAGTTCCCTACTGGCCTGCATGTACTGTTGTAGAGCTCAACTTCAAAACTTAACAGGTTTAGTAAATTGTTACCATTCTAAATGTCCTAGAACAAAAAGACAGAGTTTTGCATTTTCTTATTACAGCTTATAAAGTGCTTCACACATAGTTCTATGTGTGTTCTATGTTTCCTTCCTCAACCCTACATACAACTTTTCAGTCTCGCAGAGACTAGTTACAAAATTAAACCCAAAACATACAGCAGCTAGTCCCACAGAAAAAGTTACAGAAGAAAGAGCGAGTGCTAGATTGAACCCTTCTTTTTCAATTTATAAACTGCACTGCCAACAATGAGACTATTCTCTTTCCTTCCCAGATACATTCAGGATTTTGTTCTTTCAGTCTCGCAGAGCCAGGATCCAAAACCACACCCCTCCACTTATGGCTCCCAAACAAAAGTGCAGGGAGAAAAGCTCTTGGCTTTTACCCTGCCTCTGTCGTCCTACAACAGTCTCACTAGATGGCAGTGCTTATTTGCAAAAAAATCAAATGGACATTGGCTAACTCTAAGCAACTCGACGCGCAGATCCAGTCAAAGAGTTTGTCAGGAGAGGAGGCTGTTGGGTTTCACTTTCTGGATTCAACAAATGAAATTTATAGCTGAATTCACCTATTGAATACAATCCAGGGCTTGCTTCCACAATAAAGGTGCCAGGTTAGAAAGCTGTCACAGGCCTTTACCTACCACTGACAGCCAGAGAGAACCAGAAACACTAGGGCTGGATACTTTCCCTCTCATGGAAAAGCACTTTCAAACACTTCCAAGAACACACCATCAAAATTGTATAATATATCCAATAATGACTGTGCCCAAGGATTGCCCCAACACAAAATTTTCAGGACAGAAAGCTCTTGATGGCCTTTGTCTCTGGTGGGCAGCTACAGTTGATTAGTTGGTTCCCTTCTGAGGAAAGGGGCACCCAGTTTTGATATTTGGTGTACAGCTAACATTAAATACTTCCACTGAATTGCTCCCACATGAAAGGTCCCTGGACATAATGATCTTGCTGGCCTTTACCTGTGAGGAGAGTATTTTATCATTTACACCTGTGTTTATCATTTACACCTGTTTTTATCATTTACACCTGTGTTTCTCATGTAATCATTTACACCTGTGTTTATCATTTACACCTGTGTTTCTCATTGTATCATTTACACCTGTGTTTATCATTTACACCTGTGTTTATCATTTTCCCATTTACATCTGAGGAATACACAGAGAGACAAAACAAGAGCTGTATACTGCCCTACATTTGGATAGCAAAGGGCATGAACACCAGTGGTGCCACCTAGGTGGATGGACACTGGAGATCTCAGGGGAAAGAGTTGAATTTGTGCACGGGTGGACTGTAAAGATTTAAAAGCCAAGGAGTTCCTCTGCTTGGGTTCCTCATCAGAGGCACCCAGCTAGAGCTGTTTCTGCGTTTCTCTGGCATGACTAATGTTGGGAATAAATCCCCAAAATAACTTGGTTCAAAAGTTATAAAGTTAATATGTTAGACAAAATAATCTTAAAGTTGTAATTACGTTAAGTTAAAGTTTTAAGTACCTGTTAATGATTTTATTGTTATTCCCGGGTGTCTCCTCTGCTGCTCCATCCTCGGGGATGGTGCCTGGGGCCATGAGGAGGAGAGTGACACCACCGGAGCTTGGATGCAAATGAGAGAAAACTGCACGAACTAACCAAGAAACCCCCTAGAACTACAAGCCACCACAAAATAAAAGGCCTTAAATCACATCTATGGGTCGGGAGTGAGGTATAGTTGTCCTCCTGGACTTCTTTTTTCTCACCCTAACTGGCAGAGACATTAGCTGGAAAGAGGACCCCAAGAATCCAGCTGGAGAGCATCTTCCTGGGAACTCCTGCAAGGATGGCAACCCCCGCTCTGCCTGCATCCCTTCAGTGGACAAAGCTGCTGAACCTTCTCCTCTGGCTCCATCCCTTCAGTGCCCAAAGCTCTGACCCTTCTCCTCTGGCTCCAGCCCTTCAGTGCCCAAAGCTCTGCCCCTTCTCCTCTGGCTCCAGCCTTTCAGAGCCACAGCTCTGACCCTTCTCCTCTGGCTCCAGCCCTTCAGTGCCCAAAGCTCTGCCCCTTCTCCTCTGGCTCCAGCCTTTCAGAGCCACAGCTCTGACCCTTCTCCTCTGGCTCCATCCCTTCAGTGGACAAAGCTGCTGAACCTTCTCCTCTGGCTCCATTCCTTCAGTGCCCAAAGCTCTGATCCTTCTCCTCTGGCTCCAGCCCCTCAGTACCCAAAACTCTGACCCTTCTCCTCTGGCTCCAGCCCTTCAGAGCCACAGCTCTGATCCTTCTCCTCTGGGTCACCCTGGCAGCAGCAGTGCCGTGAGTGTGCCCCGCCAGCCCCACCCTGAGCTGATCCTTAAATAAAGGCATTAAAAGGGAGCAAAGTCTCCTGCCCTGTTTATTACAACTAAGATGCTTAATGGAACAGTTTGATACTATATTATGGAAAATCTAGTGCTGAACAGGTAAGGAGACCTGGTCTGTGAGTGGGGAGTCAGCCAAGGCACCCACAAGGCTCACTGGCATTGCCCACTGTGGAGAGGCTTCAGTCCCACCAGTTCAAGTGCCTGGTAGTGGGAGTGTGACTGCAAGATTACTTCCTGAGTGGTCTGAAAGGGAAGTTCCCTTAACACAGAAAATGTAAGAAAACACTGACATTCTTGAGATACTGTATTTTTTTTTAATTGGTCAGGTTTCTTGCCTAAACTGACAAGTCTTGGATAGCGCAGGGAGGAAGAAACAGAGCAACTGAAAATTACTCGACAAATAAAAAAGCATTATAAACAGCAAATAAATTTTTGACATCAATTTGAGAAGGGGAAAAAGGGCATAGAAAGAGAAGCAAATATGCTAAAGGAAATGGGGCTTCAGCTGCTCCCAAACTAGATTAGCTGTGCAAAATCCAAGTGGATGAGTTAGAGTTGGTTCTTGAACCTCTGGTTTATTTTAGTGTGAGAGAAAGGTCCATAGTCATGTGCTGCCTTTGAGGTCTACTACTGATGTCGTGCTTTGGCCCTGAGAGGCCAATTTCTGACATTGACACAGGATTAAACCAATTAAAAGTTTTGCTACATTTATGTAGCACCTCCATATAAAATATATGTTTTAATTTATTTTTTTAATAAGCAGAGAAGTGCAATTTAAGCTATGGATTTTTTTTTTTAAGAGTAAACCTCCCGTAAGTTTTCTGAAAAAATTAGCAGCCAACATTTTTATTTGGGTAAGTTTCTTTCAGTTGACAAAGTAAGATTACTTCAGCCAGCATAAATTAGATAAGTAGACTTTACATATTTAAGAGGAGCTGGAATAGAGGGCTACTTAAAAAAAATGGATTGTTTTTTTGTCTGATATTTTTGCCTTTTCCCTTCCTTGATGTAAGCCGTGCTGGGTTTGCATTCCAAAAACCACTCTTGTTTGTTTTTCCTGTTATATAATCCTTTCTAAAGTTTTATTCAGTGTTGTGACACTTGCATCAAGCTTTTCCTGCCCCTGATGTGCATTAATTGAAGTGAAATGAAAGCAAAACTGTCACATATTTCTGGTCTCCTTGGAAAGCTTCCCCTCTGACTGATTTTTACAGTCCCATTTCCCTGTTTCTCTACTTATTAGTATTAGTATTTTTACCTCAGTTGGGTTCCTAGCTGTAATTATATCCCATCTAGATATTATCTCATAGAAATTCCATTAACCTAAATATTTAAAGAAGTATCCCACTGGTGAATAGATCTATTTATTTCTTTTTAAATATAACTGAGTCCTGTTTGAGGATATGTTTCTACTGCAAGCACATGGAACCTCCACCTGCACCCTGCTTGCATTGAGATTACCATCAGCAGCTCAGTTTAAAACCTGATTTATTTTTAAACCAGACATTTCATTGTTTTTCAAGTTGAGTTTAAGATTTTGGATTTGTCCTGCTTTTGCAGGACAAGGGAATGTTTAGTAAAAGCTGCATGGCTGCATAGATCTTTTGTTTTTCTTTGCATTATTTTCTTCTCTTTCTCACTGTGCAAAGAGAAAATAAGAAAGGGACAGCAAACTAACAGCTGGCAAATTGCACATCACCTTTTCTAGCTCAGGTTTGGCCTGTTTTAGTAACTAATTCATGCTTTATGTCCCCTGTAAGGAAGTTATGAGGTGGCAGAGTGCTTCCAAACCTCTTCATGCAGCCTGCCCTCCCCTGGAGCATCTCCCTGCCCCTGCCTGGCTGCTCTGCAAGCCTCCCAGCATCTGAAATGGGAGACTCCTTTGGCAGACCCAGAGCTCTGCTGGGACACGTGAGAAAGAGATGGATCATTTTCATGTCTTGAGTTCTGTTGAGATTTAGTTGCATTTAAGGAAACAAAAATAATAAGAAGAACACTTGAAAGATTAAATCGCTTTCCTTAATATTAATCTTGCTTAATATTTTCTTAGAAAGACACATTTTTATATTCAAGGCTCTAAAATAATAAGCAGAGGAACTGTGAAGCATTTCTTACTGATTTTCAAGGAATTACATAGCTTTTGTTAATTTATCCTCCTCCACACATCCCATGCAATGACCTGGGTGTTCACTAAGGGAACACCACTGTGGCACAAGGAGCAAGGCACAGATGCCAGGATGGGTTGGGATGCACTTGCTCCCTTTGGCATTAGCCCCTCCCAGCTGGGGAGCAAAATGTGAGTTAGGCTCTTAAAGTTGGGAAGTCCACAACTTAGCAGGCATACAAATGTCTCTGCTTATCCTTTGCTATTTTTCTGGCAACTATTCAGAAGTCTCATAATGTGGTTTTCACTGCAAGAACAGAAGAACTTTTAAAGTAGTAGTTTTCTGTTTTAGAGATGAGCTGCAATATTTATCAGATGCTCCAGAGCTGGAAGAACATCTTCATGGAAATAAAGTTTCTCTGTTATTGTTGAAACCAAAAAAAAAAAAAAAAAAAAAAAGAACCTGAACTTTTTGCACAGTTACTATCTGGTTTGTTTTGTTTGTTTTTTTTTTTTCCTTTGTGATAGGAAATTATTTTCAAGACTGCAAGTTTGGGCAAGCTGAACTAAAACTTGCTTCTACTTTTATTCAGTTTTGTTTTTCATTTGATGTCTACTGAAACAATCAAAATGTCAGCTGTTACAATTGAACTGGATAAGTTTTCTTCAGACGAGATTGAGAGCAAAAGGGATTCCAAGCCAGATTTTAAGCAAGGCAAATTCAGTCAATCATGTGCTGATTATCCTGGGTTTCAACTTCACTGCTCACGTTCTGCACCTGCTGGTAAGCATGAATTTATATAACTTATTTCCTCAAAATTGTGTCTACTTACCCGTGTAACATGTGGCAATTAATCTGTAAGAGCTAAGGAAAACATAGGAACTGTTACTGTCATGCAAGCATTACAGGAATTAATTTTTAGTTCAGAAAAAGCATAGAAAGAAATGATTGTTTAAAAAGAATCTGTGTCTCTTGGAAACAAATGATGGTTTAAAAAGAATCTCTGTCTCCTGATCCCTCCAGCACATGCAGGAGATTGTTACCTTGGTATTACAGGAAGATGAGCTTTCCATAGGACATGATTTAGCTTTTGTGTTAGAGCAGCCCGAGCTGCTGCTCTGAGAGGAGACTTTGCAAAGTGTGTCCATAAGCTGTGCTCTCTAGTGCCTGTCACTGTGGCTCCTTGACTGTTTTTTTCTGGGTTTTTGTCATATTTTTTTAAAAAAATGGAAGCAAGAGTGAAGTCTGAGCCCTTTTCCTGTAGCACAGTGTATCTTACACTTGCAAAGCCTGGAAACAACAGTAAAATTTTTGTATTTTATCTGTTAGGAGTGGGTCTGTATGCTTAAGTCCTTTATATTTGAATAATGAGCATAAATTGATAAGCAGGTCTCCAGTATATTAGAAGATGGGGAGGTCACTGAGGAATTTCAGGTTTCTTGAAAGTTAAGTCTTGAATTATGTGTCTATATGCAATTGTCACAACATGTTTTAAAAAGCCAAGTCTGAAGCCTGTGAGCATTATAAGTAGAAAGGACTGCTGGCCATGAATCAATAACTTTGGTAAGTAAAGGATGCTCCTCTGCTGATGCAGAATGCAGTTGTATTTCATGTTTGAACCCTGAATTAACTGTGAATTCTGATGGCTGTGCCTTTGCAGTCAGGAAAAAAATTATGTCACTTGGTACTTTGCATATAAGTTACTGCTTGCAGTGTTGGAAACCCCAAATATGGGTTATTTCATTATTACACCACCAAAAATGTATAGAAACTCTGGCAGACTTTATAGACCCCTGTGATATTTGTATCAGCATTGTAATATTATCTACGTTAATCTGATTTTAAGACCCAAAACAATAAACAAAGAAACAAAAGCTCAGCCTGGGCTTCTTTGAAATCTTTGGACAATGAGTTTCAAGTTTGGACTAGATGATATCTAAGCCAAGTAGAATTTAATAGGGTACCTAGTATCTTCACTCTGAGAGAGAATATAAATTTTGTATTAATGCAATAATAATAAAAATAAAATAAAGACAACAAAGACAATATAAATTGATTGAATGACACCTCAGCTACTGCTCCAGACCTTATCCCAGGAGAGACCTTGAGCAGATGCCACCAGCTATTTTCAGGTTTCTGGAGTCAATGGGGTGGTAGCCTGAAGGAACAAATGGTGGAACTAGTTAAAAAAGTGTCTCAAGTGCTTCCTGGCCCAGATGACAGAATGGAATAAACAAAAATTATTCTTGCTGGGGTGTAGCTTAATTTGGCTTGATAGATGTCATATTTCAAAGACCAGGCATGTCAACAGTTGATAAAATGCTGTGTCTACTTTTCAAATAAACAGAAACTCTTTTGTGTTTAACTTTTGAAGGGAAGAATTGAATACAATTAACAGTTTATGCAACATGTAAACCCCACGTTATCCTTTTAAACTTAAGGTTGCAAACTGTAGAAAATGACTCCAAAAAATGATGGGGTTTCTCTCACAGCATGTAGAGTGCACAGATAATTTCATGAGGGCACTGTTTTCTCTTTCCCACTCACAAACTGACTTCTGCTGTGGCTGCAAACACACAGGACCTGTCAAAGCCACTGTCCCAGTGTCACTTAGTGCTCCAGAGGCACCAAGGACAAAGTCCTCTGCTGGGCTGGAACTTCTCTTCTGGGGAGGTATGCTCCCTCTTGATGCCATGAGAATACTTGGGGTGAAAATATGTTTTGCTACAAACAATGCCCAAATGTATTCAAACCCTTCCATGGATTTTGGATGAAACTCAACATCCATGTGCAATGCAGCAGGGAATGACTGAGGATGGAATGGAAAGCATTCAAGAAATCCCCTGCCATCTGGTATTGTTGATAGTTTGCTGGCACAGTGACTTGCAGATTCCTGTACATGTTGCCTTTGAGAAGGTGTGTAAATATTTTTCTCTGCCATTATCATTAAAAGCTTGTTGGGGAATATTAATGAATTCTATAAATCCAGAGATGGGATTTCTGAGTTGCTTCAGATGGCGGAATTTATTTTTTCTTATCTTCTCTATAAAAAGGATGAGTTTGGCTCAAGTCTCTACCTTGTGGTTCAGAAGGTCACAAGATCTCTAGTTACAAGACCTTTCAAGGATTTATTAACCAATAAAATACTGCCACAAAGATTATTTTTGGTTTTAACCCAATAGTCCATTATTATGTTTTCTATATTTTGCCACAGTAAAACTGGTGCAGAACTTAGCATTTTGGAGGTTTATTGTAATTCTATATAAATGTATGTTAGTTCATCTTAAGGGCTATGACAGAATTCACTGTCATGAAATACATTTGTTTTTTATTGTTGAAATGCTATTGACACTACTTGAAGCTAATCAGCAAAAGATACACTGCATCTTCAAAATCTGGGAACCTATACAAAATAATTTTGCTTACACAAATATTTTTTTTTGGCATTTTATGGGGGTTTTAATTTTTTTGTTTATTAATTTGTGGGGGGTTTTTGCATTTGATTTGCTTAGTAAAGCAATTGAATAAAGAGGATAATATTCATTCAGGCTGTTAAACTCTACTAAAACACATGCTGAGAACCTTGCATGTGCTCCCTTTCCTAGCTAAAAATAAACTTGGAGCTCCCTCTAGAGAGAGTTTAAAATACATTTTTTTCTCTCACTAGGAAGTTGTAAAGTGAAATCAAATATTCCATTTGTCCATGAAGTAAAAGCACATGAATGAAATTGGATAATTATTTTAATAATTTAGGAGGTGAAAAAATGTGGGAAAACTTCCTCTGCAGTTCACTGTTTCTCACCTCACAGAATGTTGAAACTGTTTCCAGACAGTGTGTCTCACTGGTTCTTTTCTCTCTGATTTCATTGACTATTTATAAATTAGTTACATAACTGAGGTTCAGCTTGGGAATCACAAGAAATTTGCTTTTCTGTTTTGAGGTACAGTATCTCAATGATACACTTACCCATACACTCACCAGATGTGTTTTCTCATGTGTTTTCCATGATTTCCTGCTCACAGTCACTAACATGTGAAAATGCCTTTCCTGTGGAATTTTAGTGCTTCAATGCCTGATTTCAGCAGGAACATGGAAAGGCATTCACAGCTGTGAAGAGGAAGAGTTGTCAGAAAGTCCTTCAATCAGGTTAATTTTGGCTTTGTTTTGAGGAATGGGGGAAGAGAAGGCTCAGATCAACCAATTGATGTAAATAAACTCTATTTTTAGCCCCAAATAATATCTCTCCCACATCACTCAGAGGGAAACAAAACCTGGTCATGCCTATGTGTAGTCTGCTTTTTAATTAATCCATAATCAATGGAAACTCCTCTCTATTTGCTGTAGGAGTTTAAACTCAATGTTCTCTTCACAAGAGAAGAGGCTGTTTATAAAGAGTTTTGTTTCAAGGGCCATATTACATCATGTTTTCTAATTATTCAAAATAATAAGTGTATAGCATACAATAGAGTCTACAAAAACTACTTACCTACCTTTCATTTATAAATATATATGTATACATATTGCTTCCCAACCTATTTTCCTAAGTATTTAGCTTCTTTTTCATGCTTTTCAATGTTTATTGTCCACTCTTTTTTCTTACCCTTTGTAAACTACATTCTGCATATTTGGATCTTACTCAATTCCTGAGTCTTACAAGATGTAAATAGCTTGCATGTCAGTGAATGCATAACCAACTTTTGCTTATAACTACAAATGATATTATGTAACTTCATTTTATTTTGCTCTCCAAATGTGTTTCTTTTGGTAGATACTTAAAGGGAAAAATGGCATTGGAATGATGCAAGGGAGGTTTTTGCCAAGATATTGCAGGTAACTTCAAAATGGAAAGTTAACTTTCTTTCTGCTCTACCAGCACCACACATGGTATCAATCCAGCCACATTTCTCTGTGAGCAGAAATACCCAGAGCAGCCCCAGCCCCACCAGTGGGCATCCTCCTGTCTGTTTGGCTGCTGGAGCCTGGTGCTGCCAGGATGCTTACACAGCCCCTAGCTCACACTGAGCAGAACTCCTCAGGAAATCTTCTTAAATCTTCTTTGGCATGCACTTACCAGTGCTTCTGCTTTAGCAAAGCAGCTGGGTGGGGCATGGCCAGGAATTGAAGAATGTAGAAGCTGCCACAGCTGTCTGTGATAGTGGGAGTGCTATGTCTGATATAGTGTAGAGTAAACCTCACAGATTCCAGGGGTCTCCCATCTACCAGATATTTCTTTTTCTTTTTTTTTTAATTTTTTTTTCTCCTATAGAAGCTATTCTGGGAGCCACTGCTTCGTATAAATTATTAAATGTTTATCACAGCAACAATTTTCACTCAGCTGGAATAGCATGACATCAAATACCTTCTCCTGTGGTCACATAAATATTCCATTGGTATGAAATAGGCTTTGGGAGAGCAGAGATTTGAATTATTTCTTATGTTTTCCAGGCCTTTCACCATGATACTTGCAGCTGTTTGGTACTGGTAGATGCAGTTCCATTAAGAACCAAGAAAAGGGGAGGAAAACCTAGGACTGAATGCCCAGGTTGCAGACAGATAAATCCAAGGCCAGGAAGGTTCAGAAAGGAAACATTTGATGTTTTTGGAAAATTATAATATCCCTAATATCTTGTCTCTCCCCTATTCCACTGATTGTTAAAACAGGGCCTTGTTGATCCCTAGAGGACAAAACTCATGGATCATGTCAGTATGCAGTTTTTAAATTGTTCCTTGCAATTACTTGTAACAGGATTATTTTCTAGTTTCAGCAGCTTGTTAAAAAAAAAAAAATAAAAATAAAAAAAGAAAGTTGAAGTAGCTCCTGCAAGCCACTGCCTTCTGCAAGCAATAGTCTGCTTCCAGCCCACCTAGCAATTGTAAAACTTACATCCATGTTGTTGTCATATTACCTCTGTGGTATCTGTATTGTTCTCTCTATCCAGGCCTGTAAGGGAGGCTACATCAAAGTACTTCATGGGTACTTCAAGTCCTGTCTCTTAACTTTTCTGAGAATAAATCCATCTCTGTGCAGAAAACACTCTACACAAGCAGAGTTAGTGTGAGTGATCCCCTGGGGAAGAACAGTACCTGTGAGCTGTTCTCTGAGCATTCAGATTTTTTTGATCTTTATCAGTTATCCTTGAGTATTCTTACACAAAAGGAAATACCCCAAGGCATAAATAACTCAGATAAATAATTAACTGGTTTATCTGAAATAAATATAAAGCTCTGCAGGCAGTTGTAGCACTCTTCCTTTTCCTGATGCCTCTCCCAAAATCTTCATCTCAAAACTCCAAAATAGAACTGACAAGTGCCTCATATTCAAAAAGTCAGCTATTGCACAGAGGTTTCCGTGAGCATTTTCCTCTCACCATATTTGAGCATTGTTTCACACATTTTATTTCTCTAATACTGACAGAATGACAGAAATAAAAGACAGAAAAATGTTCAACCACTCAAGGCCACATTCCTTGTTTACCTCAGGTTCTCACCTGCTGCTCTGTTCTGCAAACACAGGCTCCTTCTTGCAGCATAAACACTTTCCCCATTGCATCTCCTTTCCTGCAGAACAATTCATCACTGATGAATATTATTTCCATTTTTTCTACTACATGCCACCAGGGAAGTGGTCCAGATACATAATGCTTGTAGCAATAGGGATTATTGTCTTTTTTTTTGTGTACATTCCTAACAGGACAGGCACTTTACAGAGAATATGATGGGATTTTTCTTTAGGGATATGGAGAACACAAAAGGGATGCCAGTTTGCTGCCAGGGTCTACCCCAAAGAAGAGAGACTTTCAAATTCCATCCAACTTCGACAGAGAAATAAGGAAAATTGTTGCTCCTTCCCAAAACTACATTCTGCAGTTTGGTTTACCAAGCTTAATGGGAAATTTGTAGCTCTACTGCTTTATAGTTACTAGCTTGTGGAAGCGAATTGGAGTTCAAGATTAGGATAAAGTTCATAAGGTTTTTGTCTTGCTTCATCAGACAGTTGATTATCTTAATTTCATATAACACAAATGACAGAATACGGTATTCATAAATAGAAACACTGAATAACTGCATTTTATCATCTGCTTAAATTCAGCCTGAGTTTTCAGTCTTAACTTCATCCCACTGACTATATTAATTTATATTATCTTGCAGACCCAAATCAATGGAAAGCTGGAAGTTTATAATATCTTCAATTTAAGTATAACAGGTTATTTACCTATAAATTGGTAGGACAACCTATAATTCTGTATTTCCAAATCCATTTTTAAAAGTCTTTCGTGTGAAAATGTTGACAGCTATTCAATACCTGATTCTATACAACCTGGAGAAAGTGTAAAACCTGTCAAATTGGAATTGCATTTATTGTACTGAAGATGATGGTTGTGAATTAAGGTAGTAATATCTGAGCTCTGCTGTTTCTCAAAAAGAAAATAATTGTTCACATCAGTCTATCATGTGCTTCTTGTTTTGCTGTTTATCTCAAAAGCACATACTGTTAGCACCACAGAAGAGCTTGATGGCTTTATGATGAGTGTTCAGAGGTTTAAGAACAGTGGCAAAACATTTATTTTAAATTATTATTGAAGCATTCTTCTCTGTTTTATTCCTTTAGAAGTGTAAAGCATATTCCAGAAATACTGGATGAGTTGCACTATTGCAAGTGTACACTGGAACCAGATCCTTCAGTTCCCCAAAACCAGAAGAATAATGATTAGTCCCCAATACAGGATGTGTAGAGGAAAAGGGAATATAACTCAGCAAATGTAGCATTTGCCCCAGCCAGCCTGCTCATGGGGACAGCAGGTGGGTATCAGCCATTCCACCATCTATTTCAAACTGCAGAGAGGCAATTCAGGTTCAGACTGCTTCAGGTTAATGTTTTGCAGATCATTGGTAACACCCAAGTTTCAGGTGCAGTTTACTGGTCTAACTGAAGGCAGACATGCTGCAGCTTAAAACAACAAATGGAGAGGTCCTTGTAGAGAGGAAGCAGGATCACTGCAAACCAAATGTTTTAAAGAGGCAGCACAAATGAAAATAACAATTTCACCATTTAGCCTGGAGAAGAGCTGGACAGAAGGGATCTTACCAATGCACACAAATATGATATTTTACTAAACATACGGACTGTAAAATTTCTTTCTTTGTTTCTTTCATGTTAGCTTGATAAATTAATCTCAAACTGAAAAAGTACCTCCATTCAGGGAGATGATCAGGATTCAAACATGAATCTATAAAAGTAAACTATAAGCTTAAAAGTAAGCCTGCAATTGCAGTGAGCTGCAGAACTGAATCCCAAACACGTTATACCAGTCAGAAAACACAGTCAGTTCCATGGATATAAGAAAATTCTATCTAAAGCAAGAGAAAATGTCTCTTAAATTACCATAGAAATGAAATATTAAAATATGGAAATCAGTGAGATTTCTAAGTTTGTGTCTTAGCAACACAAGGTAAAATCTTTATCGATATATTGCTCAGTTTTATAATTAATCTACTACATACTTTAGCATGCTCCAAAATCTGATTTCTAGACCTTCTCCATAGTGACTGACAGCTTCATGAGAGATAATCATTGTGTTACTGTCTATGGCAAAATTCTCACTGTTTTCATTAAGATCAAAAAATTTGGAAACAGCTTTATTGCAAATATTGAACAAGATGAATTTTGCATTGCAGAATTTTAAGTAGTACAGAACTGCTCTTCTTGAGAGGTGGACTCAACAATTCTGTAAACACTGATTTTTTCATGCTCTTTAAATGAATTGCATAAAAATTGACAGCAAAATAAAATAACTTTGGGTGCTGCTGTAAATATTTCATGCTCTTATTCAGACAACATTTTACACTAAAGAATCACCCTGTCTCAAAACCTTTCTTGAAAATTGATAAGAAACTGTACTTCACAAGAATTTTAGGAATTAGTATGTTTGAGAAAGGATATTTGATATCATCTTGTTATTTTGTAATTTGAAAAGCTGCATAAGCATATACTCAACAAAATCCTTCACTGTAGGTACAAAAATTAACTTCATGGTTTATTTTAATTTCAATTTGAAACTGTGTGTCTTCTTCCTGTTTTGAATCAATCTGGGTCGAACTCCTTTGCATTTTATTTTTATTACATCCTTTATTATAACCATTGCAGGTCCAACCTCCTGTTCTGAAGCCTTACCACTGCCATCACCAGACTGGGTCAGACACAGCTTTGCCAAGGCATATTTTAAAAACCTCCAAGGACAGATATTTCACCTCATTTTGGGTTACATGTTCTGATGATGTATCACCAAAAGCTCGTTATTAGTGCTCAATCCAAACCTCCCCTGCCATCATGCTTGGCTATTGTCACTAACCAGAGCATTTAACACTATAAAGGGTTTAGTACTGTAATCTTTGCAGTTGATTTCCCAGTAGTTGTAGGCTCCTGGAACTCCTTAGTTTATTTTTCATATTAAATTAGCCTAGTTTATTCAATTTCTCACAGTTTATTTATTGTACATAATACAATATGTACCCTGACCTTCTCGAGTAGCACTTGATGGACCCTTTCCAATTTTCTACCACCTTTCCTGAACTGAGTGGGTGTGAAGGGAGAAGGCTAGACACAAAATTGCAGATACAGCTACAATCATGCCAAGAAAAGGAGATTAATAATGCTTTGATCTGCTGGCTACATTTCCTCTAAGGTTTGTTTACTTGTGATGCAAGTGCACAGTTGGCTGATATTAAGGTAGTGCTTCCCATAATGTTCAGGTCCTTTCTCCTAGAGCTGCTGCTCAGCCTGAGTTGATGGATTGGGATTTTTCAGGTGCAGGATTTTGCACTTGCTGAACCTCATGGGTTTCTTTGGAGTAAGTTTCCTTTTCTTCCTGGGCAATAGTTAACACTGGCTATAGTTAACTTTTGAGGTGGCTATATTTCTTAAGTAAATAATTGGCATAAGACAGATTAATTAGACATAAGACAGGTGAATTAGGCTTTAATTTAGGGGTCTATTTCATCTGACTTTCTGAAAAACACTGTGCATGTACAAAAATTATCTTAAAGCATGTCTTTCTCACAGCCAGTTCTAGTGGCAAAACCACTGAGTCCTCCTATTGTTATAATTTCAAAGTTTACAGACTTCAAATAATACAGATTTTCACAAGGCTAGAGGTATTATGATGACACAAGACCAAATCTTATTTCTTTCTCTTCTGATGAAGGCTATTTCACGAAAAAGGATGTCCATCACAGAGAATTAATCCCACAATCAAAAGCAAAAGCCTAAAATTGAAGTAAAAACTCAATAAGATCCACCTTAAGCTTTTAAGTCATGACTTTGGTTCTGTTGATTGTCAAGGTTGAAGATTTTAATCTAATCTAATCTAATCAATTTAATTTTAATTCTGTTTGATCCTGATGTCTCCATCTTTCATTTGTTTTAGAAAAGATTTATAAAAACTTACATAGAGATAAATGTGAGACATAGTGTAATATAGGTAAATATTTCAGAGGAGTATTCATTAGACAGTGCTTACGAGGGCAGATTTTTATTTCAATGGACCTCAGAGCAAATTTAGCCCGTGCATGTGAAGCCTAAGAATGTATGGATTTCCTACATATCTTAGCCATCAATTTTTAATTGCTTTATCTGCATTCTAGAAAGGCCTTCAAACTCCTTATTCACCAAAGAACTATCTTTCAAGATCCTCACGTGATCATATTTTACAGTTATCAAGTTTAGTCAGTTGACTGTGCGAAGGATTTAATTTTTAAGTTATCTTTGTAGAGGTATTTTTTCTTCTCTTTGCAGACCTTAACTACAGCTGTCTTATCTGTAGTTTCATGCATACATACCACCTACTGTTAGAAACAGAGCTTTATAATTATAATATATATAATTTATCATTTCCTAGTCTCGGAATTTAGTCCTTGTACAGGGTTTTTGAGCACTCCCTTACCCTGGCTTTCACTCCCCATCATTTTGTGTACTATTAGGGTCAGTGATATCTACTCAAATTCAGGAGTTCTGTAAGTCCTTGTGGAGGATTGTGGACCAGAAATTAGAAGGATGGCCCTGAGTGCCAGGCAGCTGACAGCCTCTTCTCCAAGAGTGAGCGTGATAAACTCTTTCATCTGTTTTTTCACTTATGAGCCCCTCTTCTTCCCCTCTGCATTTTGTAATTATCAGGAGAGCCAGTAATGGCCCTCTTTTGTCTTGTGCTGGTAAGAGAAGGAGTATAACTTCATAGGCATGTCAAAAGGTGTCAGCCAAGGTTTCTCAAAGAAATAGATCTGCCCTAGAAACCGACAAAAGTTTAGTGGAAGAACTACATTTGCTTTGTGCAAATTGCATGTTTATTTACTACTAAGTTTATCGTTTTTATTATACTCTCTTTTTTTTCCTGGCTGATTTTTTGATAGATTTGGTTTTAATATCTATGAATCCACTCTGATGTCTATATTAAAGCTTGAAAGTAAACAACAAAAATCTCATTCTACCTCTTTTTTTAGCTTGCTTTTAGTTTGCCAGAACTTGTTGATCAGCAAGAGTCAGCTGGCTGACTTATTCTGCCATGCAACATCTGTAGTGCTGTGTATCAGCAGGAAAAAGCTGTTCTCAGCAGCTTTTCTGAAATTGCAGGAGTGTAGGGGAATCCCTCATCTATCACCTTCAGTGTGCAGCCAGCCTCAGGAGACCAAAACAGGAGTAAGATACACAGCACTATGCATCTTTTCTTAAACTAACAACAAACCTTCTGCAAATACTGCAAATCAACCCAGAATGTGGTCAGCTATCCTGAGGAGGTAATTTTATTTCTTCCCTTTATGGCATCAATTGGATGTGTCAGCAGCACGTTATGTAAGAGCAATATCTCTTATACTCTACAAAAAGTGCTGGGGAATCCCTTGCCGGTTAGGATGCAATTTTTATTTTGCCTACCTTTCTACAATAGCCCATGCATAGATGTATTGGTTTATATATGGTTGTTTAAGATGTTTTCATAGTGGAAAAGCATTCTTACACAAAAATTTAAAGTTTGTATCCATCTTGTTTGCTTAACTACACTGAAACAGACATCGTACAACTTATAGTACAGACTGGCCTGTAGTAAGGGATGGTAATTATGTACTTTTTTTAGCAGATGGTATATGACAAGCCCCAGTCAGCTATGGGGAAGTCCTGCCTTTACTGTCAGAAGAAATCTGATAGCACACAAATGGAGCCATAAACTTTGAAGGAATGTTGTAATAACCTCTTCTAGTTAGGTGAATGAATTAACTTCTGTTGAGTAAATAATGTTTGTATCCCTAAATGGAGAAGTGGATATAGACACTGCTAATGCAGGCTAGAATGAATTGAGAAGGATGAATTAGAAGGACCATCCCCAGATCACAGCGGTACAAAAAAAAATTAAAAATTAACCCCAAAACATTCTACAGGAATTGAATGATGCTATGATAAAACTTAATCAGAATCCAGAGAGAAAAATGTGAGCAGAGAGCAACAAGGAAAAAAATCAAAATATTTTCAGTTTTAGTCTTCTGTTGTCTGGAATGAGCCACTTGGCATACATTGCACAGAAAGGTGAAATTATAACACAAATGGTTTAGGAATGGGCCACGTTAGGATTGAATGTGTAATTTAGTATCTTCTTGTAAAAAATTATCTGCAGTAAGGTTAGACTCTATGGTTTATAAAATACATAGAATAAGAAAAGCTGGTGATGTACTTTAGGGACATGGTGCGAAGACGGGGATGGAGGCGATGCAATACGAACCGAACTCACAACCTCCAGATTTAACCGCAGCGGTTACTGCGACAAGGAGGGGCGATTTTCACTTCGCTGCCCCTCACCTCGACAGAACACCTGATGTCTTCTAAAGGCAGACGAGGCCGCAGGGAGGCAACAGGGATAACGCAGCCGGGAGGCGCCGGGGCCGGGCGGGCGCCGCCGCTCGGAGCGCTCCGCGCACTTTCCGCCGATCGCGGCCGGGTGCG
>VXBS01003902.1:51337-70490 GCA_013400255.1 Sitta europaea | reverse complement strand
CTCCGGCCCCGCCCGCCCGAGTTTTAATCTCTGCCAGGCGCTGCTGCTTTGGCTCTCTGCGGTACAGGTGAATCCAAAGATGTATGCGTGATACTGACAGGTCGTTCACCCTCTAGAGTTCACTGCAGTTGTTGCTAGGTTTGTTTCAGGGTTTAGTCTTCATAGCAGCATGTACGAAAGTAGAGGGAGAATATTAGCTGTAATTGCGAGCCTGGCTCTGGTGTTATAAGGGCAGATACAGCTTAGGTTCAGTCTATGTATTGGGTTGGTTATTTGCTCTGGGATTTTTATTGCCAAACAGAAGCTCTTTCCTGGTCAGCAAGTATAAAGGTGAATTTCTAGTTGTGATTACAATCACTATAAAACCTGTATTGTGTTCATATTAGAAAAGAGATAATTCTCTCAATTAACTTTATTTTTTTCTTAATCATGGAACCAATTTTTTTTACTATATTTCCCCCCTTTTTTTCTCTCTAATTCTTCTTTGATGGGTCAGATGAACCAAGATTGCTCTCACTTTGTTCTCTTTCAGTCATTAACAAACTTTTTTTTATTATTTATTCCTATAGTGCAGTATGCCATAAATTATGATAGGAAATGGTATTCTTTATACATAAATCATGAGGTCACTTATTGGATTTTGCCTCATTCAAGTTCTTCTCTTTGACTGGTTAGTTGAAAATAAATAATTCAAAGCACATTTTCCATTCTGGTAATCCCATAATAAATTTACTTCCTTGCTGTAGAGGTTTTGCATTTAATGCCAGTCTTGCATTCAGTAATGAGTGGTGCTTCTCAGACTGTAAAAAGTCCAGTTTAGTCAGGTTCAAAGGTAATTAATTAGTAATAAAACCCGATATTTTTTCAATTGTCAAGTCTACACTTATGAATGCATTAGAAGCCTTGAAGCCACGATGTTAGTCCTTACTTTTTCATAGGACAATATTTCTTACATTACAGCAATGATTAGCAAGCTCCAGAATTGTTGCCAAGGCCCTTCAGAAAAAATGCAGCTGTTCTGTAATAATCTTTAAAAAACCCACCCCAAAACTAACTTTTGGTGGTTTAGTTCAGCTTAAACTATGTTCAAGTTCTTTGACTTGTGATTTATGAAACTCTATGTTTGCACGAGTCATAAAACTTTGTAAAAACCGAGTGAGTTTTGCCAGTTACTTTTTGAGAAGACTCTTGTTCTCATCTCCTTACTCCTGAAGAAATCCTGATTAAGGTACCTTGCCAGTCATCATGCTTTGGAAAGGAGAGGATGCTTTTATGGAGCTGTGTAACCTGTACAGTATTGAGTAACGTGACTATTGCTTTCCCAAACTTCTCAAATGCACTGTGCTTTGTACAGAATGTACTGGTGTTCAGTCTGGTTTTCTCAGCCTAAAGCTTTTAAGAATGGGGGAGGACAGCGTGAAATCTTGATTGAAAGGCTGTAGCAAAACTAAACAAACATAAATCGTAATCAAGAATTCATCATCTTATCATGAGGTATTGAGAAGAAGCTGAGCATCTGGTGCTCTGAAGTTCACAGACACTGATCTCAGAAGCAAAAAACACTGTCTTTTTTTCTTTTAATTTAGTACTTTATATCAGTTTTTATTTGAAATTTAATATTTGCTTACTGTAATTTCTAACTTACTGTTGCTAAGATTCTGACTAAATGCTCACAAAATAGTGCCCTAAATTCTCTTTCTTTACAGATTCAGTGGTAATCTTCTTGAAATGGCCAAATGCCCATCACAGCTGTGCCTTGTATGCTTCACTTGCATTAATACCAAGCTTCTTTTTTTGGGGGGGGAGGGGGGGATTGAAAGGGCATTATTTTTATGTGGATTTTCAATCATGTCGAAAAAATTACATCAGCAAATCTCATAGTTCCTGAAAACAAATAGAAAATAATTTAAAACTTTTCAGAAACAGAACCTACCTATTGCCAGGTAACATAATATTCAAACTCACTTGCTAAAGAACTTTTAAAATAGGAGGCAGAATAGGTAGAGAGCTTTTTCCCCCCCTTACCTACTCTGAGCACTTCGTTCTAGCTGAGAAGTTGTGGTTTCAGTAACACAAACTTGTTTTTACAAGGTTTGGAGGAATAAGAAGACTAAGTTCTCCTGTCTCTTGGGTGTCTAGGAGCCTTCAACAGGAAGGAGAAAAGAAAGGAAAAAAAATTATATCCCGAGGATTTGTTACTGTTTAGAATTTAGGGTTTGTTTTTCTTTAATTTATCTTTCCCTTCTTGACAGAGTGAGTAGGTGTTCAGAGTAGGAGGCTGCTGCCATCGTTTTGTCTTGCTCTTTGTTTAAATTGTGCATGCAGAGTGAAACCCTCAGTTTCAAAACCTGCAGCACAGCTCAACATAGCGTTATAAAAAGACACAGAAAGGGTTGAAAAAATGAATCTCATTCTTCTTCACCCCCACAATTCTTGTTCTTCTACTTGTTTCCAAAGATAATGTCTATTGAGAGGAGCAGTGTCCTAGAGGTAGACTAATCTGTGTCTCTGCACAGCAGTGTGTTAGATCTGTTTAGCCATCTGTATAATATTTTCTGGCTATTTTTAACCTGTGCTTTGGCAGAAACTGTTGTTTCTGAAGTTATTTTCCTCAGTAATATTCTCAGATAAGAACCATATTAGTAAATATATACCTTTTTACTTTTTCAAAAGGTTATGCAACCTATGGCCTCTAAAGAATCATGTCAGAGGAAAGGAAAACAAATGTTTATTATTTATGAGTTTCTTCCCAACCATCCTTTACAAAAGAATAATCTTCTTCCTTAGAGATTAATATGCAGGTAATAAATATTGTATATTTCTGTATATACTTCTTTAATATACATGTTTGCTTAAAATTAGTAATTAATAGTTATTAATAAAGGAGAAATAAGATAATGTCGATAAGAGCAAAGATAATCTCTACAGTAATTTGTAGTTTAATAATTCCAGGGACAGATAGCTAATTAGGAATCATAATCTTTTACTGTAGGACATAAAAATTTACTCTACCCTTATGGCAAATTTTGTGTTTTTCATATTAGGTACAGGGCAGGAGCTAAGCCATTGCTTGTTTTATTAGGGGACTCTACTGAAAACTTACATTCTTCAGGAGGAAAGGCAATCTAATTTACAACAGGCTCTTGTAACAGATACTTGGTAGGTGGGTTTGAATAAACCTGTGCTTAAGGTGCAGGTCAAGGCAGTTACTATGTCTAAAATTTTAAATGTCTTGGGCTTTTATTGTGATACACAGACTACAGTTTCCTACATACTTTGCTGGGTGCTTTTATTGACTAGTGTTGTTTTTTTAATACTTCTATCAAAGTTTTTTAATGAAGGAGTTCAATGCTGGGAAGAAGAAAAGGTGTTTGTGCTTTAAAATTGAGTTGCTTTCATTTGTTGTATGATACTTAACAACATGGACTGCAGATTGAAATCCAGTGGCTAACTTGGGGTGCTTCTCATGTTTCTGGTTAAGAAGTTCCATGTTTTCTGGCTCAATGAGGCAGGAAGGAGTTCATCAACTCCAATACACATTAAGTCTTTGAGAACACTGATTTAGCCTCTCAAGGGATTTATCTTGGAATAGTTTGAATTGAGACTTCTGGGAAATTAAGAAAAAATTCTTAAAAATTTCTTAATAAGTTAAGAAATCAGGGATCTCCATAAAAGATGTATTTCTAGATGTATTCCAGTTCTCATCTGTGCCAAATACTTTGTTTCATTTTTTATATTACCACGTGAAGTTGTAGTGTGATTTAGAGGGATTGAGGATTGCCTGGAGAATCTCTAAGAGCTCTGCCTTCACAGGGTAGCTTGTTGCTTCATTGCCTTTTTTGTTAAATCTCTTTGAGCTACTTTGAGAACCACTGTTGTTGTAGAGTGGAGCTTTCCCTTCTGGTTGCTTTACTCTGATTTTAAGATCTTAATGACCTGCATTCTTTATAAAACAACTTGTGAAATTGATTTGCATTTCCTGTGAATTTAAATGAGAATTTGTAAACATCACATTTTATATTGCTCCAGAGTTTTCGGTATTCAGCAACTTGGACTTGTGATTAAGAATCTCATGGAGATTTCTCCAAGGATGTTTGGTGCTTCTGTGACATGAGTGAACCTAGTAAATGTAATAATCCAGAGAGACTGCTGAAATTACTAGAAGATGGAATTGTGTCACACAAAAATTTATGAGAGAATGTGACCCTTGGCCACTGTTCTCCAGAGCAGAAAGGCCAAGTTTTCATGTCAGTGTGAATAAAGCAATTTTTTTGGCCTCAGCTCTTCAGTTTTCATTCCAAGGAACACTAACACATATAGAGAACTTCAAAGGCATACTGATCTTGACTCTGAAAGCTGAGAGCAATGCAGGTAGTAATACAGTCCTCTAAAACAATACTATATTTAAACAGTGTTACTTAAAATGTTTTCTCAGGGCACTGAAAGGCAAGGTCCAATGTTTAATAAGGCTATATTTGCTCTTACTTCTTTTGCCTGATACAATAGCTCAACCTGGGTTGCATTCCATCTTTTTCACTCAGAAACCTTTGAATGGCTCATAATATGTCTTTTTATTCCAGATTATACTATTGTGGATTGTAACTTCAGAAAAATATAGAGTCTTTTGAAAACAATCACTAAATATGACATATTAAACCTTGTATTATGCAGGTGTGTGAGTGCTGTAGAAAAAAGTCAGTTGTTTGGCGTTTTTTCCCTCCTGAATGCATATTTTAAATGAGAAAGCTAAGGATACCAGAAAATTCTGGGATGTCAAATAACTCTATCTGGCTATAGATGATGATGCTGTGATTAGATGTCTGGGCATTAACTTCCTACACTCTGTTTTAAGTATAGCTTGATATAATAATATCTGTGGACAAACCTTTTCAGAGTTTCCTCAATAAGGACCTATGAAAATAGGCTACCTTTGCCACCACTCATTTTCATTAAAACCCTCATCAGTTATATTTCATTGGGTATCACTACAAAATTGCCTTCATATTTTGGTTTATTTATTCTGCTTTTTGTCATTTTTGAAATCTGCTAAATGAGTATGATAAATGGAATAGCCCTCTCAGTTTATATTCTTTTGTAGTAGTGATTTTGAATATATCAGTTTCTGTTGAAAACACTTGCAGCAAAATCAGCACTAGTTTTATGATTAGAGGTATTTTTAAGTTCCAACAACTGTGAGAAATTGAAACACTCTCTTAGCTAGCAGTACCAAGAGCCTTGCATTACAGTTAATGCAGATGGCTAAGTAGTAACTGGGAAAGTAATGCCAAAAAAATAGCCATATTTTAGGCATAGTGTGATAGCAGAAAGTGGATATGCTAAATTCACAGGTTTGCTGAGCAACATGAAGATTACTTGTTTTCTGCTTTGGCCCATCAAAGCTGAAGAGAGTGTCTGTGTTGTGTTGAGTCAAACATGCAATGACATTTGCAGGAAGCATTATACACATGTTTACCCAGATTACAAATCTTTACCAACTTGTTCTGGAGGTAGTTCTGTTCTATATATTCTCCAGCTATGTTACAGTAGATTATTTATCAGAGTACACATGTACTCAAAACCAAAGTGCAGTGTAGAACATGTAGTATGTTTTAACAACTCTGAGCTACAATGAATGCAGATGTCACACTTGTGGCATGTAGAATAGTTCACAATAAAATGTTTTTAAAAAGAGCTTTCAAAGATGCAGGTGAGTGCTCTGTCAGTTTTTGATAGCACTTGGCTGTATAACAGGAATTGCTAGGTGTCATGTACCTAATGCTGTTTGCAAGGTTTTGGAATTCTTTAAGAAGTTGACCCTAAGTACTAAACCATTTTTAAAACAAGTCTGTTTACCAGAAAATTCAATAATTTCTTAAAAATGGGAATTTAGGCCTGAATAGCTGCCCCTGGTTCCATCTTTTATAGATGGGTTTGTTAAATGGTTATGGCTGCACTCAGAGTTTTGACTGGGACAGGCTGCAAGCTTCAATACAAGTCACCTGATGTCCTGAGCACCACTGGCAGAGTGTGTGTGTGTGTGTGTTTGTGTGTATCATTGAAGCAACTGCAGACTAAAGGTGGAAAAGCTCTGGAACCCTGTCAGTAGCTCTCTGCAGCATATTACAGACTGGGGAGTCCCTGCCTAGGGATACAGGAGAGATCATAGGATGTAGGGGCATCTACAGACTGAAGAGTGTCTGAAGACTCCAAGTGTTAGAGAAGGAATGACTTCAGGGAGAGAGAAATCAAGATTCTTTAGGATCATCAATTTACTACCACTACAGAAGATTTTTGTAATTTGCAAAAGACAGGATTTTTCAGGTAACATGTTTGTGTTACAAGCAGATGCTGTTCATTCAGCAAGCACCAGTGCATGGCTCTCACTATTGTGAAGTGCTTGGTACACAGAGTTCAGCAAAAAAAGGAGCAGGATTTTCAGAAACATAAATAATCTAGGGGAATGAATGAATGAATGAATGAATGAATGAATGAATGAATGAATGAATGAATTGATAAAAAGATACTTAAACACGTTCCTGTTAATAATTCATACTGTCATGATATGGAGGACTTTGAAGTTCCGAAGTTTTCAGAAATCCAAAATAAGCATCTAAATAAAATGGAAAAACAGAGTGGAAAAACAGCCTATCATAAAAAAAAAAGTAGTTCTCATTTCTGCTGTCCTTCCTGAAGCATGGTTGGACTCAAAGATATTTCATGGTAATTATCATGATCATTATCTTGAGCATACTTGAACTTAAATAAACTTTGCCATAAAGCTTTAGTCGATGTAGTCTGCACAGAAACCCCATATACCCTCACTGATAACAGTGGGATTACAATGGATATACTGGAGATTCTGATTGGATTTACTTTTCATGCCTAGAGAGGCTCCCTGGAACAGAGGCTAGACAGAGTTAAAGGAATGAAGCAGGTATTTATTAAAACCCCTTCAAATGCTCCACCTTGGGCAGTACAAGAGCCCGGCCATGGCTCCACCCAAGATGGACCCAAGTCAAGTTTTCACACTTTTGTAAGTGTTGGTCCCTTTCCATATTGGGTTTAATTGTCTAATTACAGCTTCAGGTTGTGAAGTCCCACCCTCCCAGTTTGCTCTCCTCAATCCCCTGTTTACAGTTTTTGGTTCTGAGGCTGCAATGGTGTCCTTGGTTCTCAGGCTGGAAAAGGATTGTTGGTCTGACTAAACTGTGAGGAGAACTTGGGTGAGTAAGTCTGTGTCAATTAGTGGAATTCCTGTGGAATTTGCATTTTCCCCCATTGCTTCTTTCACCTGTCAGTATCTGGCTTTATCTACCAGTAGGTCCACAGTTTGTTTGTAAAGACACATCCCTCTCATTCCTTTCACTTTTCATTTCACGTCTTCATTTCTTTTGGTTATGACCTATCTTTTGTAGAAACAAAGTTTTCCTCACTGATTCGGTTGAAATGTCATTTTATACTTTGCTAAGTCACTACAAGATGCTTCTTCCTAAAAATGGAATATAAATATTGGATGACAGTACGTTATATGCAGCACAATAATTGCTGAATGTCATGGTTTGACATTGGCTGAAAACCAGGTACCCATGAAAGTCGTTCACTTATTTTCTTCTGCTACACTTGAGCAGAGGAGAGGGGAAAAAAATTCATGAAGGGCTCATGAGCTGAGATAGGAGAAAACACTCTAAGGGCAAAAGAGATTCAAATTTAAAGGTATAAAGTAAATTTATTATTAACAGAGTCAGAGTAAGATAATGAGAAGTCAAATAAGCCTTTAAAACCCCTTTTTTCCCTCTAGCCCCTCTTTCTTTCCTACTGACAGGGCAAGGGGGTCTGGTCAGTTCATCACTCGAGCTCTTCTGTTCATTCAGAGAGGAGTCTTCCTCTGCTGTGCTGTGAGGTCCCTCCCACAGTCTTCCCAAAACTGCTGTGGCATGGGTCACTCATCCATGGGGTGCAGGCTTTTAAGGCTAGGCTGCTCTAGTTTGGAAGCAGGGCCCTTTTCTCTCCACCTCTGGAAGCAGGGGCTCTCTTTCTCTATTTGGGTCTCTCAGTAGATCACAACTTTCTCTGGCATCCACCCGCTCCAGCGTGAGCACTTTTCTTATGGGCTGAGAATATTCTTGATGAAATCTATAAAATGTTCTGGACAAAGCAGCAGATTTGAGTTCAGCTGTCATCATTTATTTTCAGCATATTAATGCTCACATAATTATTTTAAGTGGATCTCTGCATCCCCCACAGATGATGTCCATTACAGCAGGACAGGTTTTTCCACCATGGTCCTCGCTATGGCTTGCAGAGGAATTTTGGCTCTAATGCTTGGAGCACTCCTCCCCTTCTTTCTTTTCCACTGGCCTTGGTGCTGCTATGTTGTTTGAGAGGTGGAAATTCAATATAAGCCACTGTGAATATGCTGGATGTCTGACTAGCAAAGTTTCTTTCAGGAAGCTCTTTAAAAGTGGGTATGGCTGTCTCCATTCCTTTTCATCTTTTACTTCCTTATTTCTCTGCTAGTTTGCAGAATTTCTGAGATTCATATTTGATTATTTTTTACTTCTTTCTGTTTGTCCTTTCTGTTCCCATATTTTGAAGCTTCATCATGAAAGAATAAAAAATCTTCTGTCTTCATTCTGCTGTAGTTGCTCTATTAGCTTAACTCTCTAGTATTTCTTACTCTGAGGGAAGCTTCCAGAACTTTATAAGAAATTAGGTCAGAAAATGTCTCTGGAGGCATCTAGATTAAAACTACTCCAAACAGCCCAACTTTGAAACTAGGTCAGATTGCTCAGGGCCTTATCCAGTCAGGTTTTGAAAATCTGTTCCACGGTCCTCTCCATGCCTCAGCACTCTTGCTGAGGTGAATTGTTCCCATATGACCAGCTGAAAACTTGTACGTTGGATCTTCTGACTATTCTCAGTTGTCTTTTTCTTGGGCATTTATGTTGCTCTCCCTTCTCTCTGTAATTCCCTCTTTAAGGTAGTGGAGTGTTGTAGTCTGGGTTTTCTAGGACTGAGGTTTCTGAGTTTCTAAACTCGGTTTCTTCATGGTGTTTTATTTTAGGAAGAGCTGGTTCTCACAGGTCTAGTGCTTTTTGTCATGAGTTTAATGTTTTGGATTCCTTTCTGTGGAAGGGACTTTGTCTATGTGTTTTGGTTTTGGCCAGTGGGATGAAGAGTTCTGGAACTCTTCTGACCAAGGAGAGTGGCCTGTTTGAGAAGGCATATAAAGGGGGCAATTGTTTCAATAGACTTGAGTCAGATGACTTTGCAAAACGAGGTTCATGTCCTTTGTTTCTCACCACAGCAACAGAGTGTCTCAGTTTGGAAGACAGGAGTCTGCTAGGGAACATGGAGTTATCTTCAGAGTGGCCTGGAAGTGCAGATAAATGTTTCTAGTGCTCTGGTCAGGTGCTGCTTCACCCACTGCCCTTCCTGTTCTGTGCCCTCTAGCTTCTTGACCATGGTTGTAACCCTCCACTGGCCTGCCTTCAGTATGTTGGGCTGTCCTGTACAGAGGATACTGAAATTGCCCAGAAAATAAACTTTCTAACACGATTTGAAGCATTATAAAGCAGGTATTCTTTATCATGTTAGAAAGCCATCTCCTTTAATCTGATGTGTGACAAGACTCTGTGACAAGGTATTTATCCATCATAATCACACTTATTCATTACAATGTTCCTCCTAGCTAATACATAAACATCACTTTCCTAGAACTGATTTGCATGCATCTGCCTCCTACTGGAAGTCCTTATTTTGCCCTAAAGGGGATCTCTGGTGGTTGTATTCAATGAATACTTTGACATTACAGGCAGCCTTTCCTTGAACTTTTTCTTTGGGCATGTGCTGTTGCTTCTTGTTACATAACTCACCAAAAAACCTGCTACAGTTCTCTTTTATCTATTTCTCCACTGGTTCCAGCTATATTTATCACCTCTGCACCTACCTTTGCATCCTTTTAGCTTATTTGCTAATTAGTCTTGAAGCTCTGTTCAGCAACTTTGGGGGAGCCAAAAATTGGTATTCTCTATGTTATTTGCCAGGAGCACCCCAAAGCTGAATGCTGTTTGAGATGTGTTGCAGGAGGGTCAGCTAGAGAGGAGTAATCTGATTTTGTGTTGGATATGCTTCCTCTGTATTTAATTCCACAGAATTTATTAGAATGTTAATGATTTTATGGACAGTGCTCTAACAATGAAAGTGAGACAAGTTTTGCAGTGCTAGAGAAAGTAGCTTTTAATTGCTACCATAAGTAGAAAAGTCAGAGAAGCTTCTTAGGATGTAAGAACTATTTGCAAATCTGAAAGGAAAGCTGAAAATTTCAAATGTAAGCTAATTGGTGTGAGTTTGATAACATCTGTTAAACACAATTCCCATCTTTTCTTTCAGACAGTCTAATTGATTTAACTGAATTTTAATTAATCAGGGTCATCTCAGTATTTCATTACTCTTATTAAAGTGTTTTAATATGCTTAATAGGTTCAGTAGGATGCTCCATTTAAAAAAGATAAAATCAATCTATATGCATTTATACTGGGGATGTGTGTTCTCTGAAGGGCGTTATCAAAAAGACCTTTTGTCATTCCTAATTTCTTGTGTGTGTATGTATGTATGTATTAAGACATATCCTGCAGGATACATGGTTCTGCAACCTCTCATGAACCTGTTGCAAATTCAATTTTTTCCACCAAAGGTTCGAGATTGTTGGAAGGATGTTCCATGTTTTTATGAAAGGAGATGCAGTGTATATTTTAAAAAGTGACAAAATAATGGTTGAAATTGTGAAAAACGAGGTTCACTTTCCTGGTAAAATTTTAAAATGTTTAATAGAGACAATAAGAAACATAAAAATAAAGCAGAAGTTAAATATGGCCTGGTGCTAAAGAGCACACTGGTGTCTTGGAACCACCCCTTTTTGTACTGTTCTTTATGCATGGACTTATGCATATTCAAACTTTTCTAAGAACTGCTCGGCATGGGCAATCCTTAAGTCCATCTTCTTACCATCCCTTGAATTGTGCTTTGGTCTCTTCTGCAGGCAGGGAATGCTGGTAGTCACTTGGGCCTCTTCTGGAAGTTATTTTATCTATTCAGGCAGTTAAAACACACTAAAAACTACAGAAAAAAAAACCCATCATACTTATATCATTCATTCCAATACTTTCGAAAAGCTAACACCAAAATATGTATTTATAACAAAATGCATTTGCATCTAGTTTTGAAACAGATAGATAAGAATTAAGTTCCATGTGAGCAATTCTGTAATTTCATTAAGTTACAGAACATTAATAAAATGCATTATGCATGCAAAGAAAAAATATCTTCCAGTAGTACTGAAATCTTAATTAGGTGCAAAGATGAACATAGAAGAGTTACATAGTTCTGTACATTTTCTTAATTGTGTTTGTTGAAAGGGTATCATTTTCTCTTTCAATAATAAGCTTTTGAAAGAGCATGGGTAGTTCTTTTTTTCCGATATTTAACCTTTAGAGTTTTTAAGTACTTTACTAATAATCCCAACTTTCCCCCTGTAATTTAGGAAAACTATAAAATTACAGATTTTTAAAATAGCTCTGTACACCTCCACAGCACTGAGCTGCCTACATGGGCCTAATGTTCAAGCAGCGGAGTTGAGTTTCATACAAAGGTTGCTGAAGGAAGTGAAAAAAAAGTTGTCTTTTTAACAGGCTTTCCATTGTATCTCGCTCCTTCCTCCGAGCAGCCTTTGTCACATGCTGACTCCGTCAGTCACTTAAAGCTACCGTGAAACTGCATTGCAGTTCTGCGTGCATTGGCCCTGAGTGGCAAATTTCTGATACTGACACGGGATTAAACAAGTGCAAAGGGTGGATACACCTTTGCAAATACACATTTAAGGACGGGGAGGCCCCAGATCAGCGCTCTTGACGACCCACTGTTGGGGAGGGCGGCGGGCTGGGTGCAGGCTGGGCCGGGATTCCCCATGGCCGGAGGGGCTGAGCACTGCCCGGCAGCCCCAGGGCCCTGTCCCGGAGGGGCTGAGCACTGCCCGGCAGCCCCAGGGCCCTGTCCCGGAGGGGCCGGGGCTCTGCCCGGTGGAGCCGGCCGGGCTCTAGTTCCAGCAGAGCTCCCGGGCCCTGCCAGCCAGAAGCTGTATCGGCCCCGGCAGCAGCACCCGGTGGTCCCCGTGGCCCGTGCCAAGGGCAGCTGCAAGTCCGGAACCATCCAACACGGCTCGCACGGTACCGGCGGGGAGCCGTGGGCAGCAGAGAGAAGCGGAGCGAGCCATGTTCCTGATGGAAAGCTGAGACTGAATTGACTATTCAGCGGTGCAGGACTCTCTCAAAATCGTTTCTGATAATATAACTTGGAAACAAATGACCCAATGAACACCAATTCTCTCCTGAACCAAGAAGAAGGAAAAGGTGAAACTATGGAGAGACAACAACCTGAGACTTTGACATCAGTAAAGACAGAATAAAATTCTAGACAGAAGGGATCGAAAAGTTGCCTTTAGTTTGGGCTGTGAAATTCTTTTGTGGGGCTGTGGTAAAGATAGACTTGATGTATCAGAATTTGGTTTTTCTCCTGTAAATTCATGGACTGCTCTGGGAGGATGTAGTGTTCTAACCACAATTATGAGCAGAGGCACCAGTGTTTGAAGTTTAGCAAGAAAACCTTGCCCCAGGGATAAAAGGGAAGACCTTTATTCTTAGAGATAGACGTTTTATGCTAGAATGGCTCATCCTCAAAAAAAATAGCACCCCAATGAGTTGACATGGACCAGAAGCACAGCTATGAGAAAAAACTATGAAAAATGAGAAGAACCTCATAAATACAGATTTCTGGCCACTGTTATTTGTGAGAATTTAAAGTATAATTTAAACTATAGCTTTAGCACCAGGTGCTAAAGTCAGTGGTAAACAAATTTAAGAGATGGCTGAGACTTATTCCAGATACTAGGAGAACAATGTGTATGAGGTATATGAGACACATGGGGCAAATGGAGGTTGCAGTCATTCAAATAAATTAATTTCTTTTAAATTTTTCATGCCAATCTAGAAGTTAATGAAATGTTGGAATACTATATCCCATAACCAGATAACAATAAATATTTTTAATACCTCTGCACATCTTAATATTGTAATATTTTACCCAATTTGTTGCAAAAACCATGTACCAGCAAAGTAGGAAGTGTCAATGATTTGGTTCAGAGCAGTGTCTAATACTGTAAAACAGATGTATCTTACTTTACTTGGAAGTGTGCTTGGCATGCAAAGTATTCCTTCCCAGACATCAGGCAGCGGTCTGTCACTGCTTTAAATTCAAATACATAAAGGAATGATATACAATGACAAATACAGTAATTTGTACAGGTACTAAGGAATCTAAATACAAGTGCTTCTCTCTAAGGTTTAGGAAAATGCGAGAAGAGAATGAGTTATGTAACAGCTGCTATAAGTCAGAGTAAAGGAAAAGTCTCCCCAGGGGTGATGTTAATGTCTACAAGAGTAAAATAAAACTTAAAGGCAGTCTGGCAGAGTACCAAATGCCATCGTCAATTGTCTTTCTCAACAGCATGGGCTCTGACCTCTTTTCTGAGTAGGAAAACTTGAAAAATGCATTCATGCATAGTTGATTTTATAATTGAGAATATGTTTTTCTTCAAGGTAAAAATAGAGACCTTAGAGAGTAAATGGGATAAAAGGATCTAGCCAGTCTTGCACCTTACATCCAGGTATTTCTCCTTGCTGAATATTCCTTTGGGAATATTTGTCCTACTTCTCTCACCTAAACAATAATAAACCAAAAATAATACTTCTGGAACACATTGAACCTGGAAACAGATTAATAAGAAGGAATGTTTGCTTGAACAACTCTGTTGGCTTCACATGTTTCCTTGTAATGTCTCTGCAGTGGGTAAGATGCCCTCAGCAGAGTCAAGACACAAGGGTAGGAATAGAGGCTTTTGAAATGATGATGGGATGCAGCTGGTTTGCAGTATCTTCAGTTTGGAAAAGCAGGCTTAAGAATTAAAATATTTAATCTTGGTGGAAGGTGGATTAAGCTTTACATTTAACTGTAATCATGCATTTCTAAAATTGCTGATTTAGCTTTTAATGCAATTGAAAAGCAGGCGTAATAACAATCATGGGGAGATGAAGAGAAGAAAAACCCCGTCAGCTCTCTCTGTTTTGTTTCATTTTGGTTTTTTCAGATTGTGCACCATGTCACTAAGCACGTGCTCTAGGCACCTTTAACAGGTATCACCTCTAAATATTTTATAAAGGACATTGCAGATTGCTTTCCTTCTGCATGGTACTTAATGTGCTGGTTTTTCAATAATTGATTTTTGGTGAAGAGGGAACAAATCAACCACAGAAGTCATTCTCTGTGAGCAGCTGCTAGCAATTTCCTCCATACCTCACGGGACCAGTCGCTGACTGGCTCTTAGAACTGGCACGCTGCTAAGCCAATTAGAAAGGCTGGAAACACCTCTGATAACATATTTAAGAAAAATAAAAAGCCACGAGAAGCTCTCTGTCTCCCAGCTGGCTGGGCCCCTTGCTGGCCCCTGTCCCGGCACGGCTCGCAATGGGCTTTATCCCCCCCGCCGCCTTTAGCCAGCCGTGCTGTGAGCGCACAGACCAAAGCGGGGGCAGCAGCATTTCTTTGTTCGGCATCCCGCACGAAGAAAAGGCACGGAGCGGAGCCGGTAGCCGGCATGGCTTGTGCAGGGCCAGCAGAGAGCATGTGAGCAATGTTGGGAGAAGCACGGTGAGCAATTCCCCAACTGCAGAACCTGGACAAGATCAACCTCGCTGCAGAGCTCCATAAAAACTGTTTCAGTTGATAGATCCTGAGAACGAACGAACCTACGGACATCAGTTCTTTCCCGAGTCACAGGAAAGGCAAAATGAGGACACGAGGGGAGAACAATGTGGAGATGCTTGGTGGAAGGAGGGAGGGAAGGAGGAGGTGCTCCGAGCATCAGAGCTGAGATTCTCCTGCAAGCCGTGGTGAGGACTACAATGCAACAGTTTCCCTGTAATTCCACAATGCGTGGGGGCTGCAGCATTCACCTACAGCCCGTGAGAAAAAGGCACTCGTGCTCGAGCAGGTGGATGCTGAAAAGCTGGGATCGGGTGAGAGAAACCCTTGCTTTCAGAAATAGAGGAAGAGGACTCTTGCTTTTATACTAGAACAGCTCAGCCTTAAAAACTGCACCCCATAACTAAACAGCCCATGAAAAGCAGCTGTGGCAAGGCTGCTGCCATGGGAAGGACTTCACACTGCAAGCAGGTTCCAGGCAGACTGTCAGCCATGAAAATTAAAACCACTTTGAGGAAGTTCACAGAGAACTGTTTCCCACAGGAAAGGCTCCATGGCATAGCAAAAGTGACTCTTCTTCCTAAGTGAACTGAAAAAAGATCTTATAAGTGCCAAACTGACTAAAAATCCCAAATTTCTGCTTAATTTCTGTGTGTCTCAGAAACAACTCTTAAGAGATAAACCATTGTCACAGCTGCTTTGTTTTAACTCACCCTGGAATGTTCGGCGTCTTTTTTGCCAGATTTGTTTGTTGCTCTACAATGTTTTTCACAAAGGTTACCCAATAGGTAAAAGGATTAGGAACACTAATTTATTTCTATAATGGTGAAGGGGAAATTTTGGTAGCTTTGAAAGGAAAATATAAATATTTTACAGAATGGAATATTATTAGCATCGGTATTTTAGTTCATTAGCTTGTTTTTTAATTACTTCAAACCTTATAGTCTGTTGTTGTTTTTTTTTAGTTGAGGAGTTGCTTATTAAGTAGATGCATAATTAACCATCTTTCTTTGTCATAGACTAATATGCTAGAGCTTATTATGTGATTTTTATTTTTTTTTTGGCTGTTCCAGGTATGAATACAAGCAAGAGCGAGACAGTGAAAGAGCACCCGTTGAAACCTTCTAGAAGATCCATGCCATGCCTCGCCCAGAGCCAAACACATCCTCAGAGCCTGAGCAAGCATTCTTCATTTCTACAACCAAATCGTGTGCAGCCCCAGCCTTTGAGTGCAGGCACATCAGCAGCTGCAGTGGATGTAGTGTCAGAACGAGGTAGGAGGCTTTTCTCTTTCAGGAGTTTGTTTCAGACTGATCAACTCTGATTTATTTAGATTTCTACGGTTTGTCCAAGAAATGTTTTTGCACAAAACACCTACACATACCATATTAACAGGTTCTTGAGTGGATCTTTAAAATGTTTGAAGTGAGTTTTAAACTAATTTTTGTTTTTCTCGATGATGACATTGTTTTCTTCTCCCTGGTAATAGGACAAGAAAGTCTTGCTCCTTTATGCTGGAGAAAAGTATGAAGGTTTCTGTAATATGTCCTAGATGAGAAAGAAAGAATAAATATTAGGCTTTTAGCAAAAAATGCTTTATATATGAGCATGTAGGAGGAGATGCATTCATTCACGAACAGTAGAATCAGGGAAGAGTGGTATGGAAAGAGTGAAAATGAACAGAGAAATTCCCTCCAAATTTTAGCTTGTGTGGAATAAAGAACTACTTTTATTTTAGGATTTCTAATTTAACAGATACACATGCCTTATCAGAGAAACAGGTCTAGCTGGAATCCCAGTCACTGTATGTCCCCTGTTGCCAACTATTGCCATCTTCTATTGCCAGATGTGTGTGAACCTTTGTAGAATAAATTAACTCATCTGGTAGTAGATTCTGATACGTCTTTCCTTAATGTTGATAGACACTAGGCACTAATTATTATTCTAGGTAGTCATTTTATTGAGTTAAACTCTCAGGAATAGACTGAAAGTCTTCATTGAAGTTATCTCACTCTTTTTTTCTGTTGATAGAAAGTGCTCTTCAAAATTTCAGTCCAAAGTGTTTTGAGTTACTGAAAGCTTTAAAAGTTTTTTACAGAAAATACTATTTTACTTTCAAAATACATGTGAATGCTGATACAGATATTGCATTTATTCTAGCTAAAGTGATGGAGACTTTGGAAAACAACTTGCTTAAGCTGTCTAATACAGAATACAGTGATCCATTTTTAGGTAAGTTGTTGTCTGAATGAAAATAATGACAAATTAATGATTCTTTGATTATGCTTGCAGTATTTAAGTGTGGAAAGGCCATACTTACCCTGAACTTCCTTTTTTTCTTGAAAAAGGGGACTAGGTGTGACTAAAGAAATGTGCTGTCATAAACTTCCTGATAATGTCTCAACTTTTAGACTAAACGTAGGGACTAAAGACAGAGAAGTGTTGCACATTTTAACCAGATGGGTTAAAACAATGCTTTTGTGGGTATTCTGGCAGTTTCATGGAGTCTGAAAAGTAGGCTGATTAATGGGTATCATCATCTTTGTGAACATTTTCAAACTGCTCTCCTGAGAACATGAAAGAAAGCTGAATTAAGTGAATGTGGTGAATTTTTAATTAGGCAGTGTTGTAGAAATGTAGGCCAAATGGCTTTCTCCTCTTCCTGAATTGTTTGTAGACAAAATTATCTTGTTTGAAGAGATTAACAGGCATCAAATAAAGGACTTCAGTGGAAAGCTTCTTTTCTTTCAGTTGGCTGTAGATAAGCCATAAATCTGTTGGACAACTATAGTTAATGTTGTTAATGGATTTATGAAGTAAAGGGATAATATGTTGCACCTTTGTTAATTACACAGATGAATGGGATCAAGGACATTATGGATTTGTGTTATTTTCCCTCTGTCAGTTTTAGGTGGTAAGTTGTGTTTTTAGTTTGAGGTTTTGGTAAATTCAATCAAAGTGATAAGCATTGAGCTTCTGTAACATATAATGTGAACTTTGAGGTTTCAGACATAGTGGAATGCCCCTCTTCCTGATTGCTCACTCCCCTCCCACCTCTGGAGGGAGACACAGAAAGGTGCCTGTTGTGGTTTCAGTTTGAAACCAGGCAGAAATACCAATTATGCATAGTGATTTAGGTTTGCCAATTTTAGATTTTCCTGGCCAACACACCAGTTAATGTGGTGGGTCTGTTTTCTGCTATAGATAGGATTAGGAGATAAAACAAAGCAGGCCTACACTTGAAAAAATAGAAAGAAAACTTTATTAACAGAACAAAAATAACCAAATAACAAGAAATCAGAATTAAACCTTAAGAACACCTTTCTTCTTTCCTCCCCACACCTTCTTTCCTTCCAACCAACAATGTACAGAAAAACACCTAGTCAGTTTTCAACTTCTAAAATAGTCTTCCTTCATTTCACTTGTGGAGAAAAGTATCTTTTGCTAATGCTGTGGAAAACTCCCCACACGAATTTCTTGTGGCTTCTGTTGTCACAAACAACAGCCCCCTGAGACCTGCATTTGTGATGTTCTTCCCACCTTTCACAGTTCTTCTCACAGCTGTGCTTTTGGTTCGTGTTAATTCATTGGGGTGCTGTTGTAAGGATGAGCCGTTCTAGTATAAAATAAAAGTTGTTTTCATCTATCTTTGGGAACACAGGTCTTCCCCTTTTATTCCTGGGGCAAGGTTTCTCATTTTTCTTTACTGTTCAAGCTTCTCATTGGACTACAGCTATTTTAATATTTGTTTGCTGTAATGCTGGTGTCTCTCTGCTCATAATTGTAGTTAGATTGCAACATGCCCCCAGAACATTCTTTGAATTTACAGGGGAAAGACCTGAAAAGCCTGATATATCAAGTATATCTTTACCATATCCTCACAAAAGAATTTTAGCTCAAGCTTAAGGCAAACTTCTAAGTTCAATCCCTTCAATCTAGAATTTGATGTTTTCTTTACTAACCTCAGTCTCATGTTGTCTCTCCNCAGAGACCGGCAGGTTCTGCCGGCACAGGCGGCCCGCTCCCCGGCAGGGCTCGGCCACGGGGAGCCCCGGCACGAATGGAAAGAACAATGCACACTTTTGAATATACTTTTGAAATATAAATTATATGCTATATGTCTCAGCCTTATGTTTTTTTCAGATAGGTGTAACAAATGCTATTCAAGTGGAATGTTTAAGTGCTAAATGTTATTCCCCTTTTTACTGTATTAATATCATTACATAGTGGGATGTAGTCTGGTTTTCTAGGCCTGGAGATTCTGAGTTTCTGAACTCAGTTTCTTCGTAGTGTTTGAGTTTAGGAAGATCTTGTTTCTCACAAGCTTAACAGAAACATT